>JASVEB010000266.1:0-10200 GCA_036983795.1 Megachile lagopoda | reverse complement strand
TGTCTCTGTCTTTGTCTCTGTCTTTGTCTCTGTCTTTGTCTCTGTCTTTGTCTCTGTCTTTGTCTCTGTCTTTGTCTCTGTCTTTGTCTCTGTCTTTGTCTCTGTCTTTGTCTCTGTCTTTGTCTCTGTCTTTGTCTCTGTCTTTGTCTCTGTCTTTGTCTCTGTCTTTGTCTCTGTCTTTGTCTCTGTCTTTGTCTCTGTCTTTGTCTCTGTCTTTGTCTCTGTCTTTGTCTCTGTCTTTGTCTCTGTCTTTGTCTCTGTCTTTGTCTCCGTCTTTGTCTCCGTCTTTGTCTCCGTCTTTGTCTCCGTCTTTGTCTCCGTCTTTGTCTCTGTCTTTGTCTCTGTCTTTGTCTCTGTCTTTGTCTCTGTCTTTGTCTCCGTCTTTGTCTCTGTCTTTGTCTCTGTCTTTGTCTCTGTCTTTGTCTCTGTCTTTGTCTCTGTCTTTGTCTCTGTCTTTGTCTCCGTCTTTGTCTCTGTCTTTGTCTCTGTCTTTGTCTCCGTCTTTGTCTCTGTCTTTGTCTCTGTCTTTGTCTCCGTCTTTGTCTCTGTCTTTGTCTCTGTCTTTGTCTCCGTCTTTGTCTCTGTCTTTGTCTCCGTCTTTGTCTCCGTCTTTGTCTCTGTCTTTGTCTCTGTCTTTGTCTCTGTCTTTGTCTCCGTCTTTGTCTCTGTCTTTGTCTCTGTCTTTGTCTCTGTCTTTGTCTCTGTCTTTGTCTCTGTCTTTGTCTCTGTCTTTGTCTCTGTCTTTGTCTCTGTCTTTGTCTCTGTCTTTGTCTCCGTCTTTGTCTCTGTCTTTGTCTCTGTCTTTGTCTCTGTCTTGTCTCTGTCTTTGTCTCTGTCTTTGTCTCCGTCTTTGTCTCTGTCTTTGTCTCTGTCTTTGTCTCTGTCTTTGTCTCCGTCTTTGTCTCTGTCTTTGTCTCTGTCTTTGTCTCCGTCTTTGTCTCTGTCTTTGTCTCTGCCTTTGTCTCCGCCTTTGTCTCCGTCTTTGTCTCCGTCTTTGTCTCTGTCTTTGTCTCTGTCTTTGTCTCTGTCTTTGTCTCTGTCTTTGTCTCTGTCTTTGTCTCTGTCTTTGTCTCCGTCTGTCTCTGTCTCTGTCTTTGTCTCTGTCTTTGTCTCTGTCTTTGTCTCTGTCTTTGTCTCTGTCTTTGTCTCTGTCTTTGTCTCTGTCTTTGTCTCTGCCTTTGTCTCTGTCTTTGTCTCTGTCTTTGTCTCTGTCTTTGTCTCTGTCTTTGTCTCTGTCTCTGTCTTTGTCTCTGTCTTTGTCTCTGTCTTTGTCTCTGTCTTTGTCTCTGTCTTTGTCTCTGTCTCTGTCTCTGTCTCTGTCTCCGTCTTTGTCTCTGTCTTTGTCTCCGTCTTTGTCTCTGTCTTTGTCTCCGTCTTTGTCTCCGTCTTTGTCTCCGTCTTTGTCTCTGTCTTTGTCTCCGTCTTTGTCTCTGTCTTTGTCTCGTCTTTGTCTCCGTCTTTGTCTCTGTCTTTGTCTCTGTCTTTGTCTCTGTCTTTGTCTCTGTCTTTGTCTCTGTCTTTGTCTCTGTCTTTGTCTCCGTCTTTGTCTCTGTCTTTGTCTCTGTCTTTGTCTCTGTCTTTGTCTCCGTCTTTGTCTCCGTCTTTGTCTCTGTCTTTGTCTCTGTCTTTGTCTCTGTCTTTGTCTCTGTCTTTGTCTCTGTCTTTGTCTCTGTCTTTGTCTCTGTCTTTGTCTCTGTCTTTGTCTCCGTCTTTGTCTCCGTCTTTGTCTCCGTCTTTGTCTCTGTCTTTGTCTCTGTCTTTGTCTCTGTCTTTGTCTCTGTCTTTGTCTCTGTCTTTGTCTCTGTCTTTGTCTCTGTCTTTGTCTCTGTCTTTGTCTCTGTCTTTGTCTCTGTCTTTGTCTCTGTCTTTGTCTCTGTCTTTGTCTCTGTCTTTGTCTCTGTCTTTGTCTCCGTCTTTGTCTCCGTCTTTGTCTCCGTCTTTGTCTCGTCTTTGTCTCTGTCTTTGTCTCTGTCTTTGTCTCTGTCTTTGTCTCTGTCTTTGTCTCCGTCTTTGTCTCCGTCTTTGTCTCTGTCTTTGTCTCTGTCTTTGTCTCCGTCTTTGTCTCCGTCTTTGTCTCTGTCTTTGTCTCCGTCTTTGTCTCTGTCTTTGTCTCTGTCTTTGTCTCCGTCTTTGTCTCCGTCTTTGTCTCTGTCTTTGTCTCTGTCTTTGTCTCTGTCTTTGTCTCTGTCTTTGTCTCTGTCTTTGTCTCTGTCTTTGTCTCCGTCTTTGTCTCTGTCTTTGTCTCGTCTTTGTCTCTGTCTTTGTCTCTGTCTTTGTCTCTGTCTTTGTCTCCGTCTTTGTCTCCGTCTTTGTCTCTGTCTTTGTCTCTGTCTTTGTCTCTGTCTTTGTCTCTGTCTTTGTCTCCGTCTTTGTCTCCGTCTTTGTCTCCGTCTTTGTCTCTGTCTTTGTCTCTGTCTTTGTCTCCGTCTTTGTCTCTGTCTTTGTCTCTGTCTTTGTCTCTGTCTTTGTCTCTGTCTTTGTCTCTGTCTTTGTCTCTGTCTTTGTCTCTGTCTTTGTCTCTGTCTTTGTCTCTGTCTTTGTCTCTGTCTTTGTCTCTGTCTTTGTCTCCGTCTTTGTCTCCGTCTTTGTCTCCGTCTTTGTCTCTGTCTTTGTCTCTGTCTTTGTCTCCGTCTTTGTCTCTGTCTTTGTCTCCGTCTTTGTCTCCGTCTTTGTCTCTGTCTTTGTCTCTGTCTTTGTCTCTGTCTTTGTCTCCGTCTTTGTCTCTGTCTTTGTCTCTGTCTTTGTCTCTGTCTTTGTCTCTGTCTTTGTCTCTGTCTTTGTCTCTGTCTTTGTCTCTGTCTTTGTCTCTGTCTTTGTCTCTGTCTTTGTCTCTGTCTTTGTCTCTGTCTTTGTCTCCGTCTTTGTCTCCGTCTTTGTCTCTGTCTTTGTCTCCGTCTTTGTCTCCGTCTTTGTCTCCGTCTTTGTCTCCGTCTTTGTCTCCGTCTTTGTCTCCGTCTTTGTCTCTGTCTTTGTCTCCGTCTTTGTCTCTGTCTTTGTCTCTGTCTTTGTCTCTGTCTTTGTCTCCGTCTTTGTCTCTGTCTTTGTCTCTGTCTTTGTCTCTGTCTTTGTCTCTGTCTTTGTCTCTGTCTTTGTCTCCGTCTTTGTCTCTGTCTTTGTCTCTGTCTTTGTCTCTGTCTTTGTCTCTGTCTTTGTCTCTGTCTTTGTCTCTGTCTTTGTCTCTGTCTTTGTCTCTGTCTTTGTCTCTGTCTTTGTCTCTGTCTTTGTCTCTGTCTTTGTCTCTGTCTTTGTCTCTGTCTTTGTCTCTGTCTTTGTCTCCGTCTTTGTCTCTGTCTTTGTCTCTGTCTTTGTCTCTGTCTTTGTCTCCGTCTTTGTCTCTGTCTTTGTCTCTGTCTTTGTCTCGTCTTTGTCTCCGTCTTTGTCTCTGTCTTTGTCTCTGTCTTTGTCTCTGTCTTTGTCTCTGTCTTTGTCTCTGTCTTTGTCTCTGTCTTTGTCTCTGTCTTTGTCTCTGTCTTTGTCTCCGTCTTTGTCTCTGTCTTTGTCTCTGTCTTTGTCTCCGTCTTTGTCTCTGTCTTTGTCTCTGTCTTTGTCTCTGTCTTTGTCTCCGTCTTTGTCTCTGTCTTTGTCTCTGTCTTTGTCTCTGTCTTTGTCTCTGTCTTTGTCTCTGTCTCTGTCTTTGTCTCCGTCTTTGTCTCCGTCTTTGTCTCTGTCTTTGTCTCTGTCTTTGTCTCGTCTTTGTCTCCGTCTTTGTCTCCGTCTTTGTCTCCGTCTTTGTCTCTGTCTTTGTCTCTGTCTTTGTCTCTGTCTTTGTCTCTGTCTTTGTCTCTGTCTTTGTCTCCGTCTTTGTCTCCGTCTTTGTCTCTGTCTTTGTCTCTGTCTTTGTCTCTGTCTTTGTCTCTGTCTTTGTCTCCGTCTTTGTCTCTGTCTTTGTCTCCGTCTTTGTCTCTGTCTTTGTCTCTGTCTTTGTCTCTGTCTTTGTCTCCGTCTTTGTCTCTGTCTTTGTCTCTGTCTTTGTCTCCGTCTTTGTCTCTGTCTTTGTCTCTGTCTTTGTCTCCGTCTTTGTCTCTGTCTTTGTCTCTGTCTTTGTCTCCGTCTTTGTCTCTGTCTTTGTCTCTGTCTTTGTCTCTGTCTTTGTCTCTGTCTTTGTCTCTGTCTTTGTCTCCGTCTTTGTCTCCGTCTTTGTCTCTGTCTTTGTCTCTGTCTTTGTCTCGTCTTTGTCTCCGTCTTTGTCTCTGTCTTTGTCTCTGTCTTTGTCTCTGTCTTTGTCTCTGTCTTTGTCTCTGTCTTTGTCTCCGTCTTTGTCTCGTCTTTGTCTCCGTCTTTGTCTCCGTCTTTGTCTCCGTCTTTGTCTCTGTCTTTGTCTCTGTCTTTGTCTCTGTCTTTGTCTCTGTCTTTGTCTCTGTCTTTGTCTCTGTCTTTGTCTCTGTCTTTGTCTCCGTCTTTGTCTCTGTCTTTGTCTCTGTCTTTGTCTCTGTCTTTGTCTCCGTCTTTGTCTCCGTCTTTGTCTCCGTCTTTGTCTCTGTCTTTGTCTCTGTCTTTGTCTCCGTCTTTGTCTCTGTCTTTGTCTCTGTCTTTGTCTCTGTCTTTGTCTCTGTCTTTGTCTCCGTCTTTGTCTCCGTCTTTGTCTCTGTCTTTGTCTCTGTCTTTGTCTCTGTCTTTGTCTCTGTCTTTGTCTCTGTCTTTGTCTCTGTCTTTGTCTCTGTCTTTGTCTCTGTCTTTGTCTCTGTCTTTGTCTCTGTCTTTGTCTCTGTCTTTGTCTCTGTCTTTGTCTCTGTCTTTGTCTCTGTCTTTGTCTCTGTCTTTGTCTCCGTCTTTGTCTCTGTCTTTGTCTCTGTCTTTGTCTCTGTCTTTGTCTCTGTCTTTGTCTCTGTCTTTGTCTCTGTCTTTGTCTCCGTCTTTGTCTCTGTCTTTGTCTCTGTCTTTGTCTCTGTCTTTGTCTCTGTCTTTGTCTCTGTCTTTGTCTCCGTCTTTGTCTCTGTCTTTGTCTCTGTCTTTGTCTCTGTCTTTGTCTCCGTCT
This sequence comes from Megachile lagopoda, assembly GCA_036983795.1. NCBI lineage: Eukaryota > Metazoa > Arthropoda > Insecta > Hymenoptera > Megachilidae > Megachile > Megachile lagopoda. Next base: position 5,225 of record JASVEB010000266.1, on the reverse strand, counting down.
TTGTCTCTGTCTTTGTCTCTGTCTTTGTCTCCGTCTTTGTCTCCGTCTTTGTCTCTGTCTTTGTCTCCGTCTTTGTCTCTGTCTTTGTCTCCGTCTTTGTCTCCGTCTTTGTCTCCGTCTTTGTCTCCGTCTTTGTCTCCGTCTTTGTCTCTGTCTTTGTCTCTGTCTTTGTCTCTGTCTTTGTCTCTGTCTTTGTCTCTGTCTTTGTCTCTGTCTTTGTCTCTGTCTTTGTCTCTGTCTTTGTCTCTGTCTTTGTCTCTGTCTTTGTCTCTGTCTTTGTCTCTGTCTTTGTCTCTGTCTTTGTCTCGTCTTTGTCTCCGTCTTTGTCTCCGTCTTTGTCTCCGTCTTTGTCTCTGTCTTTGTCTCTGTCTTTGTCTCCGTCTTTGTCTCTGTCTTTGTCTCCGTCTTTGTCTCCGTCTTTGTCTCTGTCTTTGTCTCCGTCTTTGTCTCGTCTTTGTCTCCGTCTTTGTCTCTGTCTTTGTCTCCGTCTTTGTCTCGTCTTTGTCTCTGTCTTTGTCTCTGTCTTTGTCTCCGTCTTTGTCTCCGTCTTTGTCTCTGTCTTTGTCTCTGTCTTTGTCTCTGTCTTTGTCTCTGTCTTTGTCTCTGTCTTTGTCTCTGTCTTTGTCTCCGTCTTTGTCTCCGTCTTTGTCTCTGTCTTTGTCTCTGTCTTTGTCTCCGTCTTTGTCTCCGTCTTTGTCTCCGTCTTTGTCTCTGTCTTTGTCTCTGTCTTTGTCTCTGTCTTTGTCTCTGTCTTTGTCTCCGTCTTTGTCTCTGTCTTTGTCTCCGTCTTTGTCTCTGTCTTTGTCTCTGTCTTTGTCTCTGTCTTTGTCTCTGTCTTTGTCTCCGTCTTTGTCTCTGTCTTTGTCTCCGTCTTTGTCTCCGTCTTTGTCTCTGTCTTTGTCTCTGTCTTTGTCTCTGTCTTTGTCTCTGTCTTTGTCTCTGTCTTTGTCTCTGTCTTTGTCTCTGTCTTTGTCTCCGTCTTTGTCTCTGTCTTTGTCTCCGTCTTTGTCTCTGTCTTTGTCTCCGTCTTTGTCTCCGTCTTTGTCTCCGTCTTTGTCTCCGTCTTTGTCTCCGTCTTTGTCTCTGTCTTTGTCTCTGTCTTTGTCTCCGTCTTTGTCTCTGTCTTTGTCTCTGTCTTTGTCTCTGTCTTTGTCTCTGTCTTTGTCTCTGTCTTTGTCTCCGTCTTTGTCTCCGTCTTTGTCTCTGTCTTTGTCTCTGTCTTTGTCTCGTCTTTGTCTCCGTCTTTGTCTCTGTCTTTGTCTCTGTCTTTGTCTCTGTCTTTGTCTCTGTCTTTGTCTCTGTCTTTGTCTCCGTCTTTGTCTCCGTCTTTGTCTCTGTCTTTGTCTCTGTCTTTGTCTCTGTCTTTGTCTCCGTCTTTGTCTCTGTCTTTGTCTCTGTCTTTGTCTCCGTCTTTGTCTCGTCTTTGTCTCGTCTTTGTCTCCGTCTTTGTCTCTGTCTTTGTCTCTGTCTTTGTCTCGTCTTTGTCTCCGTCTTTGTCTCTGTCTTTGTCTCCGTCTTTGTCTCCGTCTTTGTCTCTGTCTTTGTCTCTGTCTTTGTCTCCGTCTTTGTCTCCGTCTTTGTCTCCGTCTTTGTCTCTGTCTTTGTCTCCGTCTTTGTCTCTGTCTTTGTCTCCGTCTTTGTCTCCGTCTTTGTCTCCGTCTTTGTCTCTGTCTTTGTCTCTGTCTTTGTCTCTGTCTTTGTCTCCGTCTTTGTCTCTGTCTTTGTCTCCGTCTTTGTCTCTGTCTTTGTCTCTGTCTTTGTCTCCGTCTTTGTCTCTGTCTTTGTCTCGTCTTTGTCTCCGTCTTTGTCTCTGTCTTTGTCTCTGTCTTTGTCTCTGTCTTTGTCTCTGTCTTTGTCTCTGTCTTTGTCTCTGTCTTTGTCTCTGTCTTTGTCTCTGTCTTTGTCTCGTCTTTGTCTCCGTCTTTGTCTCTGTCTTTGTCTCTGTCTTTGTCTCTGTCTTTGTCTCCGTCTTTGTCTCCGTCTTTGTCTCTGTCTTTGTCTCCGTCTTTGTCTCTGTCTTTGTCTCCGTCTTTGTCTCCGTCTTTGTCTCTGTCTTTGTCTCTGTCTTTGTCTCCGTCTTTGTCTCTGTCTTTGTCTCCGTCTTTGTCTCCGTCTTTGTCTCCGTCTTTGTCTCTGTCTTTGTCTCTGTCTTTGTCTCTGTCTTTGTCTCCGTCTTTGTCTCCGTCTTTGTCTCTGTCTTTGTCTCTGTCTTTGTCTCCGTCTTTGTCTCTGTCTTTGTCTCCGTCTTTGTCTCCGTCTTTGTCTCCGTCTTTGTCTCCGTCTTTGTCTCCGTCTTTGTCTCTGTCTTTGTCTCTGTCTTTGTCTCTGTCTTTGTCTCCGTCTTTGTCTCTGTCTTTGTCTCTGTCTTTGTCTCCGTCTTTGTCTCTGTCTTTGTCTCCGTCTTTGTCTCCGTCTTTGTCTCTGTCTTTGTCTCTGTCTTTGTCTCCGTCTTTGTCTCTGTCTTTGTCTCTGTCTTTGTCTCTGTCTTTGTCTCGTCGCTCGTCTTTGTCTCTGTCTTTGTCTCTGTCTTTGTCTCTGTCTTTGTCTCTGTCTTTGTCTCCGTCTTTGTCTCGTCTTTGTCTCCGTCTTTGTCTCCGTCTTTGTCTCTGTCTTTGTCTCTGTCTTTGTCTCTGTCTTTGTCTCCGTCTTTGTCTCCGTCTTTGTCTCTGTCTTTGTCTCTGTCTTTGTCTCCGTCTTTGTCTCTGTCTTTGTCTCTGTCTTTGTCTCTGTCTTTGTCTCTGTCTTTGTCTCTGTCTTTGTCTCTGTCTTTGTCTCTGTCTTTGTCTCTGTCTTTGTCTCTGTCTTTGTCTCTGTCTTTGTCTCCGTCTTTGTCTCCGTCTTTGTCTCTGTCTTTGTCTCTGTCTTTGTCTCTGTCTTTGTCTCTGTCTTTGTCTCTGTCTTTGTCTCTGTCTTTGTCTCTGTCTTTGTCTCTGTCTTTGTCTCTGTCTTTGTCTCTGTCTTTGTCTCCGTCTTTGTCTCTGTCTTTGTCTCTGTCTTTGTCTCTGTCTTTGTCTCTGTCTTTGTCTCCGTCTTTGTCTCCGTCTTTGTCTCCGTCTTTGTCTCTGTCTTTGTCTCTGTCTTTGTCTCCGTCTTTGTCTCCGTCTTTGTCTCTGTCTTTGTCTCCGTCTTTGTCTCTGTCTTTGTCTCCGTCTTTGTCTCCGTCTTTGTCTCTGTCTTTGTCTCTGTCTTTGTCTCTGTCTTTGTCTCTGTCTTTGTCTCTGTCTTTGTCTCTGTCTTTGTCTCCGTCTTTGTCTCTGTCTTTGTCTCTGTCTTTGTCTCCGTCTTTGTCTCCGTCTTTGTCTCTGTCTTTGTCTCCGTCTTTGTCTCTGTCTTTGTCTCTGTCTTTGTCTCCGTCTTTGTCTCCGTCTTTGTCTCTGTCTTTGTCTCTGTCTTTGTCTCCGTCTTTGTCTCCGTCTTTGTCTCTGTCTTTGTCTCGTCTTTGTCTCCGTCTTTGTCTCCGTCTTGTCTCTGTCTTTGTCTCGTCTTTGTCTCCGTCTTTGTCTCTGTCTTTGTCTCTGTCTTTGTCTCTGTCTTTGTCTCTGTCTTTGTCTCCGTCTTTGTCTCCGTCTTTGTCTCCGTCTTTGTCTCTGTCTTTGTCTCTGTCTTTGTCTCCGTCTTTGTCTCCGTCTTTGTCTCTGTCTTTGTCTCTGTCTTTGTCTCTGTCTTTGTCTCTGTCTTTGTCTCCGTCTTTGTCTCTGTCTTTGTCTCTGTCTTTGTCTCTGTCTTTGTCTCTGTCTTTGTCTCCGTCTTTGTCTCCGTCTTTGTCTCCGTCTTTGTCTCTGTCTTTGTCTCTGTCTTTGTCTCTGTCTTTGTCTCTGTCTTTGTCTCTGTCTTTGTCTCCGTCTTTGTCTCTGTCTTTGTCTCTGTCTTTGTCTCTGTCTTTGTCTCTGTCTTTGTCTCCGTCTTTGTCTCTGTCTTTGTCTCTGTCTTTGTCTCTGTCTTTGTCTCTGTCTTTGTCTCCGTCTTTGTCTCCGTCTTTGTCTCTGTCTTTGTCTCTGTCTTTGTCTCTGTCTTTGTCTCGTCTTTGTCTCCGTCTTTGTCTCCGTCTTTGTCTCCGTCTTTGTCTCCGTCTTTGTCTCCGTCTTTGTCTCTGTCTTTGTCTCCGTCTTTGTCTCCGTCTTTGTCTCCGTCTTTGTCTCTGTCTTTGTCTCTGTCTTTGTCTCCGTCTTTGTCTCTGTCTTTGTCTCTGTCTTTGTCTCTGTCTTTGTCTCTGTCTTTGTCTCTGTCTTTGTCTCTGTCTTTGTCTCTGTCTTTGTCTCTGTCTTTGTCTCTGTCTTTGTCTCTGTCTTTGTCTCTGTCTTTGTCTCCGTCTTTGTCTCTGTCTTTGTCTCTGTCTTTGTCTCCGTCTTTGTCTCCGTCTTTGTCTCCGTCTTTGTCTCTGTCTTTGTCTCCGTCTTTGTCTCTGTCTTTGTCTCTGTCTTTGTCTCTGTCTTTGTCTCTGTCTTTGTCTCTGTCTTTGTCTCTGTCTTTGTCTCTGTCTTTGTCTCTGTCTTTGTCTCTGTCTTTGTCTCTGTCTTTGTCTCCGTCTTTGTCTCTGTCTTTGTCTCCGTCTTTGTCTCTGTCTTTGTCTCTGTCTTTGTCTCTGTCTTTGTCTCCGTCTTTGTCTCCGTCTTTGTCTCTGTCTTTGTCTCTGTCTTTGTCTCTGTCTTTGTCTCCGTCTTTGTCTCCGTCTTTGTCTCCGTCTTTGTCTCCGTCTTTGTCTCTGTCTTTGTCTCTGTCTTTGTCTCTGTCTTTGTCTCTGTCTTTGTCTCTGTCTTTGTCTCCGTCTTTGTCTCTGTCTTTGTCTCTGTCTTTGTCTCTGTCTTTGTCTCTGTCTTTATCTCCGTCTTTGCCTCCGTCTTTGTCTCGTCTTTGTCTCCGTCTTTGTCTCCGTCTTTGTCTCCGTCTTTGTCTCCGTCTTTGTCTCTGTCTTTGTCTCTGTCTTTGTCTCCGTCTTCGTCTCCGTCTTTGTCTCCGTCTTTGTCTCTTGCTCTGTCTCCGTCTCTGTCTCTGTCTTTGTCTCTGTCTTTGTCTCTGTCTTTGTCTCCGTCTTTGTCTCCATCTTTGACTCCGTCTTTGTCTCCGTCTTTGTACATGTCGTGTCGTGATTCATCTTTTTTCTCCTCACCGGACACGACGGATGTACAAAAGCCGGTGACCAAGCGGTGACAAAGACGGCGGCACAGACGGAGGACAGACGGAGACAAAGGGTTTGATCATAAGACAGATAACAGCGACGGTGAAAA
>JASVEB010000265.1:0-12448 GCA_036983795.1 Megachile lagopoda | reverse complement strand
CACGACACGACTCTCTGTCTCTGCCTCTGTCTCTGTCTCTGTCTCTGTCTCTGTCTCTGTCTCTGTCTCTGTCTCTGTCTCCTGTCTCTGTCTCTGTCTCTGTCTCTGTCTCTGTCTCTGTCTCTGTCTCTGTCTCTGTCTCTGTCTCTGTCTCTGTCTCTGTCTCTGTCTCTGTCTCTGTCTCTGTCTCTGTCTCTGTCTCTGTCTCTGTCTCTGTCTCTGTCTCTGCCTCTGTCTCTGTCTCTGTCTCTGTCTCTGTCTCTGTCTCTGTCTCTGTCTCTGTCTCTGTCTCTGTCTCTGTCTCTGTCTCTGTCTCTGTCTCTGCCTCTGTCTCTGTCTCTGTCTCTGTCTCTGTCTCTGTCTCTGTCTCTGTCTCTGTCTCTGTCTCTGTCTCTGTCTCTGTCTCTGTCTCTGTCTCTGTCTCTGTCTCTGTCTCTGTCTCTGTCTCTGTCTCTGTCTCTGTCTCTGTCTCTGTCTCTGTCTCTGTCTCTGTCTCTGTCTCTGTCTCTGTCTCTGTCTCTGTCTCTGCTTCTGTCTCTGTCTCTGTCTCTGTCTCTGTCTCTGTCTCTGTCTCTGTCTCTGTCTCTGTCTCTGTCTCTGTCTCTGTCTCTGTCTCTGTCTCTGTCTCTGTCTCTGTCTCTGTCTCTGTCTCTGTCTCTGTCTCTGTCTCTGTTTCTGTCTCTGTCTCTGTCTCTGTCTCTGTCTCTGTCTCTGTCTCTGTCTCTGTCTCTGTCTCTGTCTCTGTCTCTGTCTCTGTCTCTGTCTCTGTCTCTGTCTCTGTCTCTGTCTCTGTCTCTGTCTCTGTCTCTGTCTCTGTCTCTGTCTCTGTCTCTGTCTCTGTCTCTGTCTCTGTCTCTGTCTCTGTCTCTGTCTCTGTCTCTGTCTCTGTCTCTGTCTCTGTCTCTGCCTCTGTCTCTGTCTCTGTCTCTGTCTCTGTCTCTGTCTCTGTCTCTGTCTCTGTCTCTGTCTCTGTCTCTGTCTCTGTCTCTGTCTCTGTCTCTGTCTCTGTCTCTGTCTCTGTCTCTGTCTCTGTCTCCGTCTCTGTCTCTGTCTCTGTCTCTGTCTCTGTCTCTGTCTCTGTCTCTGTCTCTGTCTCTGTCTCTGTCTCTGCCTCTGTCTCTGTCTCTGTCTCTGTCTCTGTCTCTGTCTCTGTCTCTGTCTCTGTCTCTGTCTCTGTCTCTGTCTCTGTCTCTGTCTCTGTCTCTGTCTCTGTCTCTGTCTCTGTCTCTGTCTCTGTCTCTGTCTCTGTCTCTGTCTCTGTCTCTGTCTCTGTCTCTGTCTCTGTCTCTGTCTCTGTCTCTGTCTCTGTCTCTGTCTCTGTCTCTGTCTCTGTCTCTGTCTCTGTCTCTGTCTCTGTCTCTGTCTCTGTCTCTGTCTCTGTCTCTGTCTCTGTCTCTGTCTCTGTCTCTGTCTCTGTCTCTGTCTCTGTCTCTGTCTCTGTCTCTGCCTCTGTCTCTGTCTCTGTCTCTGTCTCTGTCTCTGTCTCCGTCTCTGTGTCTCTGTCTCTGTCTCTGTCTCTGTCTCTGTCTCTGTCTCTGTCTCTGTCTCTGTCTCTGTCTCTGTCTCTGTCTCTGTCTCTGTCTCTGTCTCTGTCTCTGTCTCTGTCTCTGTCTCTGTCTCTGTCTCTGTCTCTGTCTCTGTCTCTGTCTCTGTCTCTGTCTCTGTCTCTGTCTCTGTCTCTGTCTCTGTCTCTGTCTCTGTCTCTGTCTCTGTCTCTGTCTCTGTCTCTGTCTCTGTCTCTGTCTCTGTCTCTGTCTCTGTCTCTGTCTCTGTCTCTGTCTCTGTCTCTGTCTATGTCTCTGTCTCTGTCTCTGTCTCTGTCTCTGTCTCTGTCTCTGTCTCTGTCTCTGTCTCTGTCTCTGTCTCTGTCTCTGTCTCTGTCTCTGTCTCTGTCTCTGTCTCTGTCTCTGTCTCTGTCTCTGTCTCTGTCTCTGTCTCTGTCTCTGTCTCTGTCTCTGTCTCTGTCTCTGTCTCTGTCTCTGTCTCTGTCTCTGTCTCTGTCTCTGTCTCTGTCTCTGTCTCTGTCTCTGTCTCTGTCTCTGTCTCTGTCTCTGTCTCTGTCTCTGTCTCTGTCTCTGTCTCTGTCTCTGTCTCTGTCTCTGTCTCTGTCTCTGTCTCTGTCTCTGTCTCTGTCTCTGTCTCTGTCTCTGTCTCTGTCTCTGTCTCTGTCTCTGTCTCTGTCTCTGTCTCTGTCTCTGTCTCTGTCTCTGTCTCTGTCTCTGTCTCTGTCTCTGTCTCTGTCTCTGTCTCTGTCTCTGTCTCTGTCTCTGTCTCTGTCTCTGTCTCTGTCTCTGTCTCTGTCTCTGTCTCTGTCTCTGTCTCTGTCTCTGTCTCTGTCTCTGTCTCTGTCTCTGTCTCTGTCTCTGTCTCTGTCTCTGTCTCTGTCTCTGTCTCTGTCTCTGTCTCTGTCTCTGTCTCTGTCTCTGTCTCTGTCTCTGTCTCTGTCTCTGTCTCTGTCTCTGTCTCTGTCTCTGTCTCTGTCTCTGTCTCTGTCTCTGTCTCTGTCTCTGTCTCTGTCTCTGTCTCTGTCTCTGTCTCTGTCTCTGTCTCTGTCTCTGTCTCTGTCTCTGTCTCTGTCTCTGTCTCTGTCTCTGTCTCTGTCTCTGTCTCTGTCTCTGTCTCTGTCTCTGTCTCTGTCTCTGTCTCTGTCTCTGTCTCTGTCTCTGTCTCTGTCTCTGTCTCTGTCTCTGTCTCTGTCTCTGTCTCTGTCTCTGTCTCTGTCTCTGTCTCTGTCTCTGTCTCTGTCTCTGTCTCTGTCTCTGTCTCTGTCTCTGTCTCTGTCTCTGTCTCTGTCTCTGTCTCTGTCTCTGTCTCTGTCTCTGTCTCTGTCTCTGTCTCTGTCTCTGTCTCTGTCTCTGTCTCTGTCTCTGTCTCTGTCTCTGTCTCTGTCTCTGTCTCTGTCTCTGTCTCTGTCTCTGTCTCTGTCTCTGTCTCTGTCTCTGTCTCTGTCTCTGTCTCTGTCTCTGTCTCTGTCTCTGTCTCTGTCTCTGTCTCTGTCTCTGTCTCTGTCTCTGTCTCTGTCTGTGTCTCTGTCTATGTCTCTGCCACTGTCTCTGTGTCTCTATCTCTGTCTCTGTCTCTGCCTCCGTCTCTGTGTCTCTGTCTCAGTTCCTGTCTCTGCCTCTGTCTCCGTCTCTGTCTCTGTCTCTGTCTCTGTCTCTGTCTCTGTCTCTGTCTCTGTCTCTGTCTCTGTCTCTGTCTCTGTCTCTGTCTCTGTCTCTGTCTCTGTCTCTGTCTCTGTCTCTGTCTCTGTCTCTGTCTCTGTCTCTGTCTCTGTCTCTGTCTCTGTCTCTGTCTCTGTCTCTGTCTCTGTCTCTGTCTCTGTCTCTGTCTCTGTCTCTGTCTCTGTCTCTGTCTCTGTCTCTGTCTCTGTCTCTGTCTCTGTCTCTGTCTCTGTCTCTGTCTCTGTCTCTGTCTCTGTCTCTGTCTCTGTCTCTGTCTCTGTCTCTGTCTCTGTCTCTGTCTCTGTCTCTGTCTCTGTCTCTGTCTCTGTCTCTGTCTCTGTCTCTGTCTCTGTCTCTGTCTCTGTCTCTGTCTCTGTCTCTGTCTCTGTCTCTGTCTCTGTCTCTGTCTCTGTCTCTGTCTCTGTCTCTGTCTCTGTCTCTGTCTCTGTCTCTGTCTCTGTCTCTGTCTCTGTCTCTGTCTCTGTCTCTGTCTCTGTCTCTGTCTCTGTCTCTGTCTCTGTCTCTGTCTCTGTCTCTGTCTCTGTCTCTGTCTCTGTCTCTGTCTCTGTCTCTGTCTCTGTCTCTGTCTCTGTCTCTGTCTCTGTCTCTGTCTCTGTCTCTGTCTCTGTCTCTGTCTCTGTCTCTGTCTCTGTCTCTGTCTCTGTCTCTGTCTCTCTGTCTCTGTCTCTGTCTCTGTCTCTGTCTCTGTCTCTGTCTCTGTCTCTGTCTCTGTCTCTGTCTCTGTCTCTGTCTCTGTCTCTGTCTCTGTGTCTCTGTCTCTGCCTCTGTGTCTGTCTCTGTCTCTGTCTCTGTCTCTGTCTCTGTCTCTGTCTCTGTCTCTGTCTCTGTCTCTGTCTCTGTCTCTGTCTCTGTCTCTGTCTCTGTCTCTGTCTCTGTCTCTGTCTCTGTCTCTGTCTCTGTCTCTGTCTCTGTCTCTGTCTCTGTCTCTGTCTCTGTCTCTGTCTCTGTCTCTGTCTCTGTCTCTGTCTCTGTCTCTGTCTCTGTCTCTGTCTCTGTCTCTGTCTCTGTCTCTGTCTCTGTCTCTGTCTCTGTCTCTGTCTCTGTCTCTGTCTCTGTCTCTGTCTCTGTCTCTGTCTCTGTCTCTGTCTCTGTCTCTGTCTCTGTCTCTGTCTCTGTCTCTGTCTCTGTCTCTGTCTCTGTCTCTGTCTCTGTCTCTGTCTCTGTCTCTGTCTCTGTCTCTGTCTCTGTCTCTGTCTCTGTCTCTGTCTCTGTCTCTGTCTCTGTCTCTGTCTCTGTCTCTGTCTCTGTCTCTGTCTCTGTCTCTGTCTCTGTCTCTGTCTCTGTCTCTGTCTCTGTCTCTGTCTCTGTCTCTGTCTCTGTCTCTGTCTCTGTCTCTGTCTCTGTCTCTGTCTCTGTCTCTGTCTCTGTCTCTGTCTCTGTCTCTGTCTGTGTCTCTATCTCTGACTCTGTGTCTCTGTCTATGTCTCTGCCACCGTCTCTATGTCTCTCTCTCTGTCTCTGCCTCTGCCTCCGTCTCTGTGTCTCTGTCTCAGTCCCTGTCTCTGTCTCTGTCTCCGTCTCTGTCTCTGTCTCTGTCTCTGTCTCTGTCTCTGTCTCTGTCTCTGTCTCTGTCTCTGTCTCTGTCTCTGTCTCTGTCTCTGTCTCTGTCTCTGTCTCTGTCTCTGTCTCTGTCTCTGTCTCTGTCTCTGTCTCTGTCTCTGTCTCTGTCTCTGTCTCTGTCTCTGTCTCTGTCTCTGTCTCTGTCTCTGTCTCTGTCTCTGTCTCTGTCTCTGTCTCTGTCTCTGTCTCTGTCTCTGTCTCTGTCTCTGTCTCTGTCTCTGTCTCTGTCTCTGTCTCTGTCTCTGTCTCTGTCTCTGTCTCTGTCTCTGTCTCTGTCTCTGTCTCTGTCTCTGTCTCTGTCTCTGTCTCTGTCTCTGTCTCTGTCTCTGTCTCTGTCTCTGTCTCTGTCTCTGTCTCTGTCTCTGTCTCTGTCTCTGTCTCTGTCTCTGTCTCTGTCTCTGTCTCTGTCTCTGTCTCTGTCTCTGTCTCTGTCTCTGTCTCTGTCTCTGTCTCTGTCTCTGTCTCTGTCTCTGTCTCTGTCTCTGTCTCTGTCTCTGTCTCTGTCTCTGTCTCTGTCTCTGTCTCTGTCTCTGTCTCTGTCTCTGTCTCTGTCTCTGTCTCTGTCTCTGTCTCTGTCTCTGTCTCTGTCTCTGTCTCTGTCTCTGTCTCGTCTCTGTCTCTGTCTCTGTCTCTGTCTCTGTCTCTGTCTCTGTCTCTGTCTCTGTCTCTGTCTCTGTCTCTGTCTCTGTCTCTGTCTCTGTCTCTGTCTCTGTCTCTGTCTCTGTCTCTGTCTCTGTCTCTGTCTCTGTCTCTGTCTCTGTCTCTGTCTCTGTCTCTGTCTCTGTCTCTGTCTCTGTCTCTGTCTCTGTCTCTGTCTCTGTCTCTGTCTCTGTCTCTGTCTCTGTCTCTGTCTCTGTCTCTGTCTCTGTCTCTGTCTCTGTCTCTGTCTCTGTCTCTGTCTGTCTCTGTCTCTGTCTCTGTCTCTGTCTCTGTCTCTGTCTCTGTCTCTGTCTCTGTCTCTGTCTCTGTCTCTGTCTCTGTCTCTGTCTCTGTCTCTGTCTCTGTCTCTGTCTCTGTCTCTGTCTCTGTCTCTGTCTCTGTCTCTGTCTCTGTCTCTGTCTCTGTCTCTGTCTCTGTCTCTGTCTCTGTCTCTGTCTCTGTCTCTGTCTCTGTCTCTGTCTCTGTCTCTGTCTCTGTCTCTGTCTCTGTCTCTGTCTCTGTCTCTGTCTCTGTCTCTGTCTCTGTCTCTGTCTCTGTCTCTGTCTCTGTCTCTGTCTCTGTCTCTGTCTCTGTCTCTGTCTCTGTCTCTGTCTCTGTCTCTGTCTCTGTCTCTGTCTCTGTCTCTGTCTCTGTCTCTGTCTCTGTCTCTGTCTCTGTCTCTGTCTCTGTCTCTGTCTCTGTCTCTGTCTCTGTCTCTGTCTCTGTCTCTGTCTCTGTCTCTGTCTCTGTCTCTGTCTCTGTCTCTGTCTCTGTCTCTGTCTCTGTCTCTGTCTCTGTCTCTGTCTCTGTCTCTGTCTCTGTCTCTGTCTCTGTCTCTGTCTCTGTCTCTGTCTCTGTCTCTGTCTCTGTCTCTGTCTCTGTCTCTGTCTGTGTCTCTATCTCTGTCTCTGTCTCTGTCTCCGTCTCTGTGTCTATCTCTGTCTCTGTCTCTGTCTCTGTCTCTGTCTCTGTCTCTGTCTCTGTCTCTGTCTCCTGTCTCTGTCTCTGTCTCTGTCTCTGTCTCTGTCTCTGTCTCTGTCTCTGTCTCTGTCTCTGTCTCTGTCTCTGTCTCTGTCTCTGTCTCTGTCTCTGTCTCTGTCTCTGTCTCTGACTCTGTCTCTGTCTCTGTCTCTGTCTCTGTCTCTGTCTCTGTCTCTGTCTCTGTCTCTGTCTCTGTCTCTGTCTCTGTCTCTGTCTCTGTCTCTGTCTCTGTCTCTGTCTCTGTCTCTGTCTCTGTCTCTGTCTCTGTCTCTGTCTCTGTCTCTGTCTCTGTCTCTGTCTCTGTCTCTGTCTCTGTCTCTGTCTCTGTCTCTGTCTCTGTCTCTGTCTCTGTCTCTGTCTCTGTCTCTGTCTCTGTCTCTGTCTCTGTCTCTGTCTCTGTCTCTGTCTCTGTCTCTGTCTCTGTCTCTGTCTCTGTCTCTGTCTCTGCCACTGTCTCTGTGTCTCTATCTCTGTCTCTGTCTCTGCCTCCGTCTCTGTGTCTCTGTCTCTGTCTCTGTCTCTGTCTCTGTCTCTGTCTCTGTCTCTGTCTCTGTCTCTGTCTCTGTCTCTGTCTCTGTCTCTGTCTCTGTCTCTGTCTCTGTCTCTGTCTCTGTCTCTGTCTCTGTCTCTGTCTCTGTCTCTGTCTCTGTCTCTGTCTCTGTCTCTGTCTCTGTCTCTGTCTCTGTCTCTGTCTCTGTCTCTGTCTCTGTCTCTGTCTCTGTCTCTGTCTCTGTCTCTGTCTCTGTCTCTGTCTCTGTCTCTGTCTCTGTCTCTGTCTCTGTCTCTGTCTCTGTCTCTGTCTCTGTCTCTGTCTCTGTCTCTGTCTCTGTCTCTGTCTCTGTCTCTGTCTCTGTCTCTGTCTCTGTCTCTGTCTCTGTCTCTGTCTCTGTCTCTGTCTCTGTCTCTGTCTCTGTCTCTGTCTCTGTCTCTGTCTCTGTCTCTGTCTCTGTCTCTGTCTCTGTCTCTGTCTCTGTCTCTGTCTCTGTCTCTGTCTCTGTCTCTGTCTCTGTGTCTGTCTCTGTCTCTGTCTCTGTCTCTGTCTCTGTCTCTGTCTCTGTCTCTGTCTCTGTCTCTGTCTCTGTCTCTGTCTCTGTCTCTGTCTCTGTCTCTGTCTCTGTCTCTGTCTCTGTCTCTGTCTCTGTCTCTGTCTCTGTCTCTGTCTCTGTCTCTGTCTCTGTCTCTGTCTCTGTCTCTGTCTCTGTCTCTGTCTCTGTCTCTGTCTCTGTCTCTGTCTCTGTCTCTGTCTCTGTCTCTGTCTCTGTCTCTGTCTCTGTCTCTGTCTCTGTCTCTGTCTCTGTCTCTGTCTCTGTCTCTGTCTCTGTCTCTGTCTCTGTCTCTGTCTCTGTCTCTGTCTCTGTCTCTGTCTCTGTCTCTGTCTCTGTCTCTGTCTCTGTCTCTGTCTCTGTCTCTGTCTCTGTCTCTGTCTCTGTCTCTGTCTCTGTCTCTGTCTCTGTCTCTGTCTCTGTCTCTGTCTCTGTCTCTGTCTCTGTCTCTGTCTCTGTCTCTGTCTCTGTCTCTGTCTCTGTCTCTGTCTCTGTCTCTGTCTCTGTCTCTGTCTCTGTCTCTGTCTCTGTCTCTGTCTCTGTCTCTGTCTCTGTCTCTGTCTCTGTCTCTGTCTCTGTCTCTGTCTCTGTCTCTGTCTCTGTCTCTGTCTCTGTCTCTGTCTCTGTCTCTGTCTCTGTCTCTGTCTCTGTCTCTGTCTCTGTCTCTGTCTCTGTCTCTGTCTCTGTCTCTGTCTCTGTCTCTGTCTCTGTCTCTGTCTCTGTCTCTGTCTCTGTCTCTGTCTCTGTCTCTGTCTCTGTCTCTGTCTCTGTCTCTGTCTCTGTCTCTGTCTCTGTCTCTGTCTCTGTCTCTGTCTCTGTCTCTGTCTCTGTCTCTGTCTCTGTCTCTGTCTCTGTCTCTGTCTCTGTCTCTGTCTCTGTCTCTGTCTCTGTCTCTGTCTCTGTCTCTGTCTCTGTCTCTGTCTCTGTCTCTGTCTCTGTCTCTGTCTCTGTCTCTGTCTCTGTCTCTGTCTCTGTCTCTGTCTCTGTCTCTGTCTCTGTCTCTGTCTCTGTCTCTGTCTCTGTCTCTGTCTCTGTCTCTGTCTCTGTCTCTGTCTCTGTCTCTGTCTCTGTCTCTGTCTCTGTCTCTGTCTCTGTCTCTGTCTCTGTCTCTGTCTCTGTCTCTGTCTCTGTCTCTGTCTCTGTCTCTGTCTCTGTCTCTGTCTCTGTCTCTGTCTCTGTCTCTGTCTCTGTCTCTGTCTCTGTCTCTGTCTCTGTCTCTGTCTCTGTCTCTGTCTCTGTCTCTGTCTCTGTCTCTGTCTCTGTCTCTGTCTCTGTCTCTGTCTCTGTCTCTGTCTCTGTCTCTGTCTCTGTCTCTGTCTCTGTCTCTGTCTCTGTCTCTGTCTCTGTCTCTGTCTCTGTCTCTGTCTCTGTCTCTGTCTCTGTCTCTGTCTCTGTCTCTGTCTCTGTCTCTGTCTCTGTCTCTGTCTCTGTCTCTGTCTCTGTCTCTGTCTCTGTCTCTGTCTCTGTCTCTGTCTCTGTCTCTGTCTCTGTCTCTGTCTCTGTCTCTGTCTCTGTCTCTGTCTCTGTCTCTGTCTCTGTCTCTGTCTCTGTCTCTGTCTCTGTCTCTGTCTCTGTCTCTGTCTCTGTCTCTGTCTCTGTCTCTGTCTCTGTCTCTGTCTCTGTCTCTGTCTCTGTCTCTGTCTCTGTCTCTGTCTCTGTCTCTGTCTCTGTCTCTGTCTCTGTCTCTGTCTCTGTCTCTGTCTCTGTCTCTGTCTCTGTCTCTGTCTCTGTCTCTGTCTCTGTCTCTGTCTCTGTCTCTGTCTCTGTCTCTGTCTCTGTCTCTGTCTCTGTCTCTGTCTCTGTCTCTGTCTCTGTCTCTGTCTCTGTCGCTGTCTCTGTCTCTGTCTCTGTCTCTGTCTCTGTCTCTGTCTCTGTCTCTGTCTCTGTCTCTGTCTCTGTCTCTGTCTCTGTCTCTGTCTCTGTCTCTGTCTCTGTCTCTGTCTCTGTCTCTGTCTCTGTCTCTGCCTCTGTCTCTGTGTCTCTGTCTCTGTCTCTGTCTCTGTGTCTCTGTCTCTGTCTCTGTCTCTGTCTCTGTCTCTGTCTCTGTCTCTGTCTCTGTCTCTGTCTCTGTCTCTGTCTCTGTCTCTGTCTCTGTCTCTGTCTCTGTCTCTGTCTCTGTCTCTGTCTCTGTCTCTGTCTCTGTCTCTGTCTCTGTCTCTGTCTCTGTCTCTGTCTCTGTCTCTGTCTCTGTCTCTGTCTCTGTCTCTGTCTCTGTCTCTGTCTCTGTCTCTGTCTCTGTCTCTGTCTCTGTCTCTGTCTCTGTCTCTGTCTCTGTCTCTGTCTCTGTCTCTGTCTCTGTCTCTGTCTCTGTCTCTGTCTCTGTCTCTGTCTCTGTCTCTGTCTCTGTCTCTGTCTCTGTCTCTGTCTCTGTCTCTGTCTCTGTCTCTGTCTCTGTCTCTGTCTCTGTCTCTGTCTCTGTCTCTGTCTCTGTCTCTGTCTCTGTCTCTGTCTCTGTCTCTGTCTCTGTCTCTGTCTCTGTCTCTGTCTCTGTCTCTGTCTCTGTCTCTGTCTCTGTCTCTGTCTCTGTCTCTGTCTCTGTCTCTGTCTCTGTCTCTGTCTCTGTCTCTGTCTCTGTCTCTGTCTCTGTCTCTGTCTCTGTCTCTGTCTCTGTCTCTGTATCTGTCTCTGTCTCTGTCTCTGCTCTCTGTCTCTGTCTCTGTCTCTGTCTCTGTCTCTGTCTCTGTCTCTGTCTTTGCCTCTATCTATGTCTGTGTCTCTGTCTCTGTCTCTGTCTCTGTCTCTGTCTCTGTCTCTGTCTCTGTCTCTGTCTCTGTCTCTGTCTCTGTCTCTGTCTCTGTCTCTGTCTCTGTCTCTGTCTCTGTCTCTGTCTCTGTCTCTGTCTCTGTCTCTGTCTCTGTCTCTGTCTCTGTCTCTGTCTCTGTCTCTGTCTCTGTCTCTGTCTCTGTCTCTGTCTCTGTCTCTGTCTCTGTCTCTGTCTCTGTCTCTGTCTCTGTCTCTGTCTCTGTCTCTGTCTCTGTCTCTGTCTCTGTCTCTGTCTCTGTCTCTGTCTCTGTCTCTGTCTCTGTCTCTGTCTCTGTCTCTGTCTCTGTCTCTGTCTCTGTCTCTGTCTCTGTCTCTGTCTCTGTCTCTGTCTCTGTCTCTGTCTCTGTCTCTGTCTCTGTCTCTGTCTCTGTCTCTGTCTCTGTCTCTGTCTCTGTCTCTGTCTCTGTCTCTGTCTCTGTCTCTGTCTCTGTCTCTGTCTCTGTCTCTGTCTCTGTCTCTGTCTCTGTCTCTGTCTCTGTCTCTGTCTCTGTCTCTGTCTCTGTCTCTGTCTCTGTCTCTGTCTCTGTCTCTGTCTCTGTCTCTGTCTCTGTCTCTGTCTCTGTCTCTGTCTCTGTCTCTGTCTCTGTCTCTGTCTCTGTCTCTGTCTCTGTCTCTGTCTCTGTCTCTGTCTCTGTCTCTGTCTCTGTCTCTGTCTCTGTCTCTGTCTCTGTCTCTGTCTCTGTCTCTGTCTCTGTCTCTGTCTCTGTCTCTGTCTCTGTCTCTGTCTCTGTCTCTGTCTCTGTCTCTGTCTCTGTCTCTGTCTCTGTCTCTGTCTCTGTCTCTGTCTCTGTCTCTGTCTCTGTCTCTGTCTCTGTCTCTGTCTCTGTCTCTGTCTCTGTCTCTGTCTCTGTCTCTGTCTCTGTCTCTGTCTCTGTCTCTGTCTCTGTCTCTGTCTCTGTCTCTGTCTCTGTCTCTGTCTCTGTCTCTGTCTCTGTCTCTGTCTCTGTCTCTGTCTCTGTCTCTGTCTCTGTCTCTGTCTCTGTCTCTGTCTCTGTCTCTGTCTCTGTCTCTGTCTCTGTCTCTGTCTCTGTCTGTGTCTCTATCTCTGACTCTGTGTCTCTGTCTATGTCTCTGCCACCGTCTCTATGTCTCTCTCTCTGTCTCTGCCTCTGCCTCCGTCTCTGTGTCTCTGTCTCAGTCCCTGTCTCTGTCTCTGTCTCCGTCTCTGTCTCTGTCTCTGTCTCTGTGACGGAACCTGAGAGAGGCCAGACAAGAGACAGAGGCAGAGACGAGACAGCGGCAGAAACAGACACAGACGAAGATTGCAATACAGAGGCAGAGACCAGAGAAGAGCGACAGGGGACAGTGCCAGGACCTGCCAGCGCGAGCCAGAGGCAGAAACAGACACAGAGCCAGATGCAGAGATAGAGCCGCGACAGAGACAGAGACAGAGGACAGGGACAGAGACAGAGGAGTGCCGGAGCCGAGACAGAGATAGAGAAAGAGAAGAGAGTGAGACAGCGACAGAGAAGAGGAGACAGGAGTCCGAGATAGAGACACAGGCAGGGACAGCCCCAGAGACAGAGAGAGAGACACGAGACCGAAGACAGAGAGAAGAGACAGAGAGAGAGGACAGCACACAGCGGACAGGAGACAGAGGACCGGGACAGAGAAGATTCAGCGACCGACACGGAGGGACAGAGGAAGGACAGATACGAGGACAGAGGCAGAGACTGAGGACAGAGACCAAAGCCAGAGACAGAGCCCGATTACAGAGCCAGAGCAGAGCCCGCGCCCGAGCCAGGAGACCCGGCCGAGACAGTGACAGACAGAGACCGAGACAGAGACCGAGACAGGGACAGAGGCAGAGTCAGAGACAGAGGCAGAGCCAGAGCTAGAGGACCGAGGACAGAGTGAGAGACAGACAGAGACAGAGACAGAGACAGGGACAGAGACAGAGACGAGAGGCAGAGAGTGCGGCCAGACACAGGCAGAGACCGAGACAGAGCCTGAGCCAGCAGGACAGCGCCCGAGACAGAGAAACAGAGAGGGAGACAGACAGAGAGAGCCACAGGGACAAAGGCAGAAACCGCACAGAGACAGATGCAGAGACAGAGGCCGAGCCAGGACGGAGCCAGGGGAAGAGACAGAGACAGAGGACAGATACAGGAGCCAGAGAATAGACAGACCAGAGTCAGAGGCATGACACAGGAGGACCGTCGACAGGGAGGGAGCACAGAAGTCAGAGACCGGGCCAGAGACGAGACCGAGCTAGGACAGAGGCATAGAGTGCGGACAGCCCCACAGCGACAGAGACAGAGACCGAGACGGAGACAG
>JASVEB010000264.1:0-10002 GCA_036983795.1 Megachile lagopoda | reverse complement strand
GGAGTTCGCGACTTTCGATTTTTGTTTGTTACTCCCCTTCTAGTTGAGATAGGGAATTGAAACTTGATGCGAGACGTCTTTTTTGAATATCACATAACATATTGCAAGTTTTGTTTAACTCAAACATTTGACCACCTTATTCGGCTACAACCTTTATAGTTTTTTTAGTACTATCTGAGTAAAAATATAGCGTTCCATAAAAGTATGCGAACATTTACAATTACAACTTTTAACAAGCAAGATATGTAGTTAAATTGAAGCCTTGACAAACTCTTGTGACGTAAAGACATCGTTTAATAAGTTTCGTCTTATAATTGCGTGTAGTTGCGAAGGTAGCAGCAGTTATGAGTGCAAAGAAATGAGAATCGCAGGAGTGCGATCAGGAATCAATATTAAAACTTTATAAGGTAGGAAAATCTTGCAAAGAGATAGTCGAACTCGTTAGTGCAAGTAAATTCCACAATTTAGTATATTATAAAAAGGTAGAAAAATATAAAGATTCTCGCGAATGGAGTTCGTGAAAGTCGTCCCAGGAACTTGACTCGTTGAGAAGAAAATACTATTATGCCTGAAATAAAAAACGTGGGGTACATCGGCTCTAAAATTTGTCGAAATAGTCGCGAATGCATTTGGAACAGCTGTTCCTTTAGAACTTTACCAAACACACTTACTAGAAAATGATTTTTACGGTAAAATTGCAGAGAGAAGTGTCTAATAATAAAGACAATATCTTTTGTGATACAATTAGGTTTTCCGACAAAAGTGAATTTAATATTTTTAATTTAGATTTACGTTTAAACGTTTTAGTTCAATGTACCTGTGAAATGGACCTAAAACCGAAATGGCCATGTAAAATTTATATTATATTCAACAGTGAAGCACGGATGTGGTTCTGCTGACTGTATGGTGATCAAAATTAATACGATTTGTAACACAATGCGTATTGTAGTACTAATTCGCGATAACGTGTAAAATCAAATAACGTTTGAACAATGTATAATAAAAGTGAATCCTCGTTTTTAATAAACTGATCCTACGTATACAATTATATTAAAAAATTCATTAGCTTTTGCAACGGCTCTAGTGTAAAAAGGAAACCTTGCAAAAACTGTAATAACAGAACTGACTGTGTAGAATTAATTTTTTAAGAGGTAGTAAACGAAAAGACAAAAATGTCGTGAAGAGTACGAATAGAAAAATTACGTACCGTAGAAATGTATTTCTACGTTTCTAAACTTATATAATATTTCCAATTTTCGAAATTTTGAAATTTCAAATATTCAAATTCTCAAGTCTCTAAATAGCTAAATACTCAAATTTCACCATCCTTAAAACCCTACATCTTCAAATTCTGGAATACCCAAATCCTTAGATTCCCAAATCCGTAGGAGGTAACATCCCTAGATCTAAAAATCCCTAGATTTCCAAATCCCTATATCCCAAAGTCTCTAGACCAAAAAATCCCTAGATTCCTAGATCCCAAAAACCCTAGTCCCAAAAATCCCTAGATCCCAAAAATCCCTAGGCCCCAAAATCCCTCGATCCATAGATCTCAAAATCCCTAGATCCCCAAATACCTATATTTCCAAATCCCTAGATCCCGAAATCCCTAGATACCCAAATCTTTAGATCTCAAACCCCCTAGATCCTAAAATCCTTAAGTCTCAAAATCCCTAGATCCCCAAATGCCTATATTTCCAAATCCCTAGATCCCGAAATCCCTCGATACCCAAATCTTTAGATCCCGAAACCCCTAGATCCTAAAATCCCTAGGTCTCAAAATCCCTAGATCTCGAAATCCCTACATCCAAAAATCCTTAGATCCCAAAACCCCTAGATCCTAAAATCCCTACGTCTCAAAATCCCTAGATCCCCAAATTTCCAAATCCCTATATTCTGAAATCCCTAGATACTCAAATCCTTAGATCCCTAGATCCCTAAATCCCTAGATTCCTAAATCCCTAGTTCCCCAAGTCCCCAAATCTGTAGATCTTCAAATTCTTTGATGCTCTAATCTATATATTCTCAAATGCTCATACTCCTAAGTCCCTAAATTGCCAATGCTTAGTCTGTTGATCCATAGATTCGTAAATTTCTAGATCACCAAATCTCTAGATCCCAAAATCCTTCGAAGGGATTAACAGATAAATCGAGTTACGAGATTTTGTCATTTGTAATATCGAGTATTTTATATAATAATATATGTAAACGAACACATAAAAAGTTGTGTGTAAAACGTACAGATGAATTTATCGTTTGAAATTCAATCATGTATTCAATAATTGTTATCGTTCGGAGGAGTACTTTTACACTTTTGACCGGTTATATGGCTAGCACGAAATTCGCTGATTGAAACAGTGAAAACGATATCATCCGCCATTCGATATCGGTGCAATCAAATAATGCTGAACATTATATTAATCGTTATTAATCGTTTACCTGCTATCTTTCGGATCAATTGTTCATCGAAAAGTTCCGTCATTGATGTGGAAATTCAGTTGAAAGGCGTTTTAGCAAAGAACCTTCGTAGTGATATAGATGATGGTTCATTTGAATTAGAAGAGTCTATCCAATTAGAATTTTAAAGACGGTTTGGAGTTCATGAAGCTCGCATCAGTGAAGATCGGGATATAAAAGGGGCAAAGCTATGCAGCGTCGAATAATGGAGAAGTTGATTTTGAATATCAGAAAGATTGTATTGAAGAAAGTCGGTGAAAAGTTTGGACCGAGAGTTCAAGAAACTACGTGTGCTCGAGCCGAAAAATGTTTTTATACTGGCCTTTATACTTGGAAAACTAACAGCAGCCTGTTTGAAAACTTGTTTACGAAGGTGTTTTTTCCGGACACTAAATATACAAGTATTTTATAGTTTTGCTTACTTAGAAGTGTTTTATTGTTTTATTTAATTATAAGTATTTTATTGTTTTGTTTAATTATAAGTACTTTATTGTAACAAGGAGGGCAGCGTTCAAATATTACTTTGATAACTAAGTCGAAGGACAAGGAGATAAAACACAAAAGAAAAAATTCAATTATTCCATGTTTATAAATTTCGAGAAATGAAAAACTTCGTTAAACGTTTCTCTAAGAGTGTTATACAATTTTTTAAGTATGGCAATTTGTATTTAAGGGAAATAGCTTCAGTATTTCAGTTTGTCATATAAGTGCTGTTTATTAAAAATTTTGTTAGAAATTTTGAAATTTACACATTTAGTAATTTGATTTGATAATTTAGTAATTCAATAATTCGGTAATTTGGTAATTCTGTAATTCTGTAATTATATAATTTTGTAATTTTGTAATTTTGTAATTTTGTAATTTTGCAATTTTGTAATTTTGTAATTTTGTGATTTTGTAATTTTGTGATTTTGTGATTTGGTGATTTGGTGATTTGGTAATTTTGTAATTTGGTATTTTCGTAATTTTGTAATTCTGTAAATTGGTCATTTGGTGATTTGGAAATTTGAAAATTTGAAAATTAAAACATTTGAGAATCTGAAAATGTGAAAGTTTGAAAATTTGAAGATTTGGAAATTTAGAAATTCGCACGTTCGGAAGTTTGAAAATTTGGGAAGTCGGTAATTTCTAAATTTTTTATTTAAAGATTTAAAAATTTGTAAATCAGAAATTTTGAAAGCTTAAAAATTTGACAATTTAAAAATTTAAGAATTTGACAATTTTTAAATTTCTAAATTTGTAAATTTGGAAACTTGATTCTTGAAATTTGAAAGTTGACTCGAAAATTCAGATATTTAGAAATTTAAGGATTTTATGATTAAATAATTTAGAACTTTGAAAACTTAGGAATTAGAAAATACTGAGATCTGAAATGTTAAAACTCTGGTAACTTGAGAACTTAGGAACTAATTCATTTAGAAATGAATACATCGCAAATTCAGAAATTTAGAAATCTAAGAAAAGGTAAGGACCCTTATAACAAATACAAAAACTTTTTAAATCAGTTATCCCGAGTCTCTCCTAACGAGATTAGTCGATGCACGCGTTGAAGTAATCTTATCCACTTTATCTTTGCTAAAAAAAAAACCAAAATAATAATTTCTAATATTACAACTATGCAAACTGTTAATTTAACTCATAAACATTTCCAACAGTTGCTGCCACCTTTACATTTTAACATATAAGGTTTTAACAATTCTTAGAGCAACAAAGTCGAAAATCATTTTCTACCTTCAGGACAAAGTTTTCCTAACTGACGCTAGAGAACTTCCACTTTCGACGTTCTTGTCTCCATCGGTTTCTCCTTTTCTTTCATGTCTTTCTCCTGTAACTTATACATCGCATTTATCGGCGTCGTATGCTTCTCTTATGTCGTGCACATCGCGCCATTTCTACGTTTTTGTTCGCGTCTATAGGTGCTTCTCGAAAGAGGGTCCTGCACAGGTCGTCCTCTACTTCAAAACCCCATTCTTGGAACTTTTTATCTGATTTCTCCGCACTCAGGATCAGAGTGACCGATTTTGATCCTTCTACCCTGCTTTAGATTTTCCAAACTTTCAAGCGCAGCCCTCAGGCTTGTCCTTTCAATATTTCCAGAATGACTTCTGTCCTCTTCGGGGTTTCGTGCTGATGGTTGTCATCTTTTCCACTTTAAGAACTTGCTGTTTCTTCAAAGTTTCGAGTGCGATCCCCAGATTCTTTTTACTCCTTAGTACTTTCGTGTAAATTCATGTGCATTTGAGGATTCCTTCTTAAAATTTATTAATTTCATTCTTTAAGGGGGGCAATACCTTTAGATAGATGAAAACAAGCTGATATTTGTGAATTTTTTTGTATAAGATATCTTTGTCTTGTATTTTCGAAATTTCAGGTATAATTTATTATAACTATTGCCTATTACAACATATTTTCTTTTTTTAAAAATATTTAAAAATGGCGGAATTATGATAGTCTTTCCTGGAAGTGTTTCTGCGCGTCTCGTGAAACGGCGTGACTTCTAGCTTTAGTTACATTGGTCTGAAACAAGTTTACAAACGACGTTTCGATTATTAACATTCACAGTTAGTAGATGAACCTAAGAAATGTGAAAAATATGGAAAATTGAAGAGATGGCGCGCTTTTAAAGAAAAACTTTGAATTTTACTGAAAATTTTCGCAATATTTTGCAATAAAAAAGGACTTTAATGTTAAATTTATTTCGTACATTTACGTTCATACGTTAGATAGTATTGTCGTGGATATGTGCAAAAAATTTGAGCGCGATTGATAAACTAGTTTTTGAGTTATCGATCACGCCAATTTTAAAAACGTAGTTTTGAGAAAAATGCGTTAAAGTTTCGATAAGTAAAACCTGAATAATTTCAATGATTTACCAATTAATCTGCGATTCCCGCGCCATGTAATAATCCTTCGGCTTACTCGTAAAGTTGATTTTTCTCCATAAGCTCATTCTCCGTAAAAATACAAAATTTCAAACACAGCAATGGCATGATAATAACAAATCTGCTACATAGCTCTCCGCAGCGAGCGTGTGAATATCTGCGGCGCGGTACCAGACATGAGTCACGATAATCGGCCATGATATCAAAAGGGCTCCGTATTACGCTTTAAAATTTTGAAACTATATTTTTGAGATGATGCACTAACATTTTATAGAAAAAAAAAATTTTTCAATTTTTTAAGATTCTAAAGGTATTGCCTCCCTTAAGCTTTGTATCTTATTACATTTTTCAGATTTTATAAATATCACTAATTTTGTGACATAGACTGGCTTGGGTTTAAATTCAGTTTCTCCCTGTTGCAATCTTTTGCGTAAAAATCTGTAAAAATTCAGTTGCTTGCACTAATTTTGCTAGTAACTTCATGGAAATAACACTTTAATGTCAGCCGAAATAATAGTATTTAACCTTGAATTGAGGTTAGTTTTTAAGATACTTTTTAGGATAATTCTCAAGATAATTTTTCAGAGATTTGTATACTTCATTATTTACCACACTCGCCTGAGTTCGTTTTGGCAGAAAATTCTATACGTGACAATAAATAAAAAATTATTTTACTGTTTTGAATTCATTTTTCAACTCTTGTTAAATATTTGATGAATTATACCTTATCATATTGTTGGCTGAAATTTTGTATAATTTTACTTGAGAAGTTTTTAATTTTATTAAATGCAGTTGTGTGACAAATTTAATAATTATTTGAAGTCATGGATAATTCACTATCAATTTGCAACTTACAAATTCATTTGCACAGTTGCTAAGAAAAACAACCGAGCAACAACTGTATCGATATGCCATATGTGAGACACAACTAGAGGTCGGTTAGCAAAAAGTGAAACATTTTGATTTGTGGCAGTTGAAGTTAATCTCAAAAGCAATGAATCACCTAGTACACTGCCAAAATAAAGATCATAAGACATCTCCATCAGTATTCTGCAGATTTATTTTTATTTTTGCAGATTAATTAGGTATGCATACGTCAGTAGATGTCCAAAACGATTCTAATATTTACATTGGTAGATTCCGACCATAATTCATAATACAAAGTAGGTTTAAGAAAAATTGCTGCAGAAAACAATTTTATTGCAAAAATAAACACCATGGCTGTTTTTCTAACAATTTTCTAAAAAAGCAGACCCTAACACTTGATAAATTCTCTAACAACTATCCGTTGGTAAAAGTAAGTCTAAAACAAAAATGTCAACTTTATTTTTTTGTCAACCATATAAATATGATGCACATCCTTTAAAATTAGAAATAAAGTAGAAAACGAATGAACAAACGATAAAATTCTTTATCTCCACAAAAAACAACACAGATTTCAAGAACCGTAATTTGTAATTTGAAATAAGGTACCTACGAACAGGTCATGACTTTGGTAATTTTACTATTAAATACTTATTCACTAAATTGTATGTTACGTTAAAGCTTTCAACGATCCTGTAAAACGCGACGAATATGCTAGTATTAAAAGTTGATATAAATCTATCAGTAGTTGAGTACACGTATGTAATCATAACAATCGCTTTTTAAAAGCTCCTTCCGGAACAAGTTTATCATAGCATCGATAAGTCGATGCCCTGAGACTATAACGCTTATCGATTCGAGTAAGAGAAACATTTTACGTGGCAAGAAGCCTCTATGTCGTTCACCGTGCAAAGTAGACGACAATGCAGACGCAGCGGTTTGTTTCAAAAAGCCGATCTTCAATGATGGCAAACACACTCAATGATAAAAAGAGTCTCGCCTCTCCTTTGTGAAATAGAAAGAGCTTTCCACAGAAGAGAGATTTTGTTACTTGTACAAAGAATCATATTTATTCATCGTTAACACTGAAACTGTTGAACTGATCGAATATTGAACCGAATTTTGACAGATACAAGCTATAGAAATAACAAATCTTAATAATAGTACACTATTTTGGATCAATACCATTCAATGTATTTTTTAATGAAACAATGTTTATAAATACGTATACACATGTTCTAACAAAATGAGAAAGAAATATCATCTATAAATAATTTATGAATAATAGTATGTAAATATTTATACTCTATGAGACAAACATTAGTTTATTAACAACGTATTACCATAAATAGTCATAAATGACACTTTATATACAAAAGAATATAAAAACTTTTCTAATAGTGCTATAATTTTAATTTTACACGTATATCAGAAAACATTCATACGCATCTATTGCAAAAATGGAGATGTTTAATATAATATACAAATTTCAAAATTAAAACAATGTTATCATTGTTATTCATTACGAACAGTAATTTAAAGAATTTTAAACAGCGCACTTTTCTGCAATTTCGATTTGTTGAACCAATCAGTCAGTTATAAATCTAAACTCTTTCCTAAGCAATATGGCTGCCTCGCGTTTCTAACATTCGATTCATAGAGTGATCAAAAGGTTACTTGTAATAAATCAGGAAAAAGGACCGATAGGTAATATTATAAAACAAGGCTGAACTACAAAATTGTTTATTCTGTAGCGTGTTTCTACGTCCAGAACTAGAATGCCTTCTCAGCAAAATGGCTGCGAGGACAGCAACATCACCATGGTCCTTGACGAGTATTTGTTGCGAGCACGTGTGGATACGCACTCAGCTATTAATATTACACTGAGCAGGTTATTAATTATTTAGACAAGGTTTCATAGAAAATAATGCTGTTATTTTTAATAGAAAAGAATATCACTTAAAATTATACAGAACAAAATAATATGGTAGCTTTACATGTTTTACTCTTACTGCTTCGCATGCTGGAGTACCAAGTGCTCTCTCTAAAAGTGACGTACTTCCTTTCTTTTTAGAAGCTTACGATTATCAACTTTGTACGAAATTACAAGTGCTCCTATTCATTGCCCTTTCGACCTCTGTATATGCGTGGCAGAGTCAGCAGTGGTGGCAATTAAACGACGCATGGATTTCCAATAAGTGAATATAAGTGGACTGTATCTAAAAATTTGACTTCGAACGACTAGAGTTTTGCTATGTACTTGACTGTTTGAGAGTGTCTCTTCGAAGATGTTTTACAAAAGCGTAAAAGCACAATTTTTGTAACCTTGGTGATGAAAAACACTTTCCGATTTTTTATTGGTTTAGCTGAAATTCGAGTGAAGAAATATAAATGACGTCTGGGTCTCAAAGTGACCTAAGTAATAAAACCAAACAATACATGTAGAGAATAGAAAAATACCACATGTATACAAAACTGCAAAAAAAACTCTACTGCTACGTTTAAGGGTTCTGACAACCATATGTGACTAATAATAAATAAAAAAATCGCTAGAGTGTAATAACTCGGGTCTTATTGCTACTACGGGTAAACAATTGATATAAAACTATAAATACGAAGGAACGAAAAACCGATAAACTATTGTATCGCTAAAAACTTGTATTGAGGTCTAATCCTCTCGCTGTAATATGCATTCTAACAGTCTCGAAAAATTTTCCCTTGCGATCGGAAAAGCGTTCTGTCAAAACGCACATGGCTCGCTTTGTCTGCGATTACACAAACTTTAAATTTTCTAACATAATCAAAATCTATAAACAAACATCACTAGAATAGAAAAAATCAATATAAAAACGCACATATATGAAGAGGCGAAAGTTCGAAACATTGGAGGGAAAGTATAGAAAAGGAGACAGGAAAAAAGGACATGGGGAAATAGCAAACGTAAACTACCGCAACGGTTAATATAATAATCCCAAACAGCATACGCTTTTACCGGTTGAACTGTACGTTCCAAGAGACTTCTGCGACTGGAGTTACACGAAATTTCTTCGGAGGTCGACTTATTTCTCAGCCGAGCGAAATAATCTTCTTAGCCCGATATCGTTGTGTCTTTTTGCCTCAGTAGAGAGGCAGAAAAGGTACGGAAACGGTGGCCAAAAACGGAACAACGGAAGAACGAGCTGGAAGAAAGCGGATAAAAAGGGAGCAGAAACAAAAAGAAAGAAAAACAAAGAGTTGAGAATGCGTTCGCATTTTGTATATACAGGGATGCATATTACCGTTGCCCCCAATAGTCTGTTCGATCGAAACAAAAATACGTGTACGTATAATATATGGGATGTCATATAACTGGTGATGTAGACTGGAAAATAATACGTCAGAAAGTAAGTCAATAATAAGTGAAATCAAATTTTAGATTTATGTTGAGGCTTATTTTGTTCGCCAGCTTGTTATGAAAATGTTTTTCTACTTATAGAATTTCTGAATTGATACATATTTGTGCTATATTAAATGAAAATAAATAGTTAATCATACTGATGAATAATTTAGCGAAATGTGCTACCAATCTAATAACTAATATTCTAATATTGAAGAAGAATTTCAATTTCGTCAAAACAGATTCAAAGTACTGTACTCGCTGTACCAGTGAAAATTCCCAGAAACCTAAGTTTTCAAATTTATAAGTCCTCAAAATATTTTGAGAATCCTTTGTAGAAAGTAGAAACTTTAAGTGCTTAGAATCCACAAAAGGACTTAATCGGATACTGGACAAGGTTACGTGTTCCGTCGCTAACTCCAA
>JASVEB010000263.1:0-10009 GCA_036983795.1 Megachile lagopoda | reverse complement strand
ATAAAGATAGAGCTCATCTGCCGCAAATTTGGTAATTCCGGCGTCGTCGGCTCCGTTTATAGGTTCTTACAATTAGATCCATGGCTTGCACATACGAACGAAGTCGATTCAATTTCATTTACATCAGAAATGTTGCGAAATGAAGATGCAGTCGTTACATTTACGTATATTACCAGATATATCTATAATGGTTCGTATTCTTTCTCTAGATTTATTAATTTCCAATACGCCATACCACAATCAACTGGTTATTGGCAGCAACATTTACTGAGATATTTTTAATTTTGCGCCACCTCCGAAAAGGTTGAAATGTATTTAATATAATACCTATAGCGGGTAAACTATAAAATTCTATGGAATATTCCATGACGACACAGGCGTGTTCTAGCGCGTTAGAGTATGTCGTTTGTTTTTTGACCGTTGGAGCCGTCTCTCCCGCGAGGCGTGTTCGGACACGGCAGAACGCAACGAAGAGTCGCGCTGTTATGTTATCGCCTCTGTTACCCGTATTAAAATATATACTAATTGTTGTGTGTTAAAAGTGTAATATATGTACCTTACCTCCCGTTATCCCAAATACCTAACGAGTAAATAGGTTTCATTCATATCTGTGACGTAATTGTATGATTGAATGAAATAGAAATTACTTTATTAGGAAATAGAAATTATTTTATAAGTATTTTTTTTCTTAAAATTATTTTATAGTGTTCAACGAAACTACTTCATCGATAAAGTATAATGCTACGTTCTCTGGTACTATGTACCATAAATAGCCAGAAAATTTACGTATTATTAAGCTAGTAACAGAGTAAAGAAACTTTTAATACTTCCGGAAAATGTACAAATTTATGTAAATATAAATAGTGATAGCTTCATTTCTTTTAAATCTAAAAATATGGTTTAATAGATACCATTTACCTACAGATTTCTTAGAAAAAGACCCTTCATTGTGGAAAAATAATATTTCTTATCAAAAAGGTTTACAAATTGCAACAAATTTAAAAGTGGTAAACGATACCACTGAGCGTGGTGTTAAACTTATATGTATCTGAATATAATACTCTACTGACCAAAAATGAAGAAGAAACACAACACATTTTACAAGTAATTAAGAATTATAAAAGCCTTTATCCTGATGTAAGCAAATCTATATTAACACAGAATATATATTAAAAAGTACTGTTATGTCGCAACACACAGGAGGAGGTTCTTTTGGAGAAGAACTACACTTTTACAATGAACTAGCTTTTATTTATAAGGTTCGAAAACAGCGCAGGGGACCACTGATATACGCGTAGAGGTTCGAAGATTCGCGTTACAAGCGTCTTGATCAGAAAACTAAGTGAATCTTTATATCAGTGGTCTTCGTTTATATACAATTGACTGGTGACATACAATTTGGTATTTGGAACGCTGACTGAGTGTTTTGGTTTTGTAACTATAAAGTAAGTATTCCATTGTTGATTTGTACGAAATGGACCGCTGACTTGACGAATTAATGTAGACTGCTTAACACTACGTACAATTTAATAATAGGCTAACTTTTTCATTATATAAGATATAACTTAAATTTTAATAAAGAATATTTTGTTTATAACGATTTTAAAAGAAATTCATTTATAATACAAACAGGATTTTTAGAAAATTTATCAACTTTTGCACAAATTGTATACAGCTCCGAGTCACCTAGCAGTCATATTATCCGGTGGATCAAACGCTACGTTACATATCAAGTTTAACGCTAATATTTAATAATTTTGTATATATTGTTGAAAGCGAAATCCAAATGCTAGTATTACACGCGTAAAAATTTATATTTTTATTACAAAATATTCACTGGAACTTTAAAAATAAAAGACTACAAACATATTCGACGTTAACATGAAATCCTGCAAATTTGAAAAATTCAACTCGATTGCGGCACAGGTTTCTGTCATTCAATCATGCTGCAACTTTGACATTATCATTTTCTCACCAAGTGTCAAAATTTTAGAGGGTGAGACCATAAAAAAGTCGAAAAAAAAGAGCTCTATAGCTAAGGGCCACCCTAGTCCACACCTCCGAGAAGGTGTGCTGCCGTTTTGCGCGCGATCGCGAGCTTCTTTGTACCGTTTACGTCCGTGTTTTTGTTTGTATTGTGAGCCTCCGCGTCGCGAACCCGCCTTCACAACTAGCGAGCGCGTTCCATTTTCCCGGCCGTGCTCTGTACCGCGTGGGGCTCTTTTTCGTTTCATTTACGTGGCCTGTTTCAACCCAGATTAAAGTTTTCCCGTTATTAAATACTCGTGAGTCTCCTATACATTTTTTGACCCCCCTTGATTCCCGCTCCCGTACGAGCTACCGGAAGGACGATCACCACGGACGAGTGCATTCGCACTGGCGCCCGGAACAAAAATCGTCCGTGGTTGTAAACGCCGTTACGCGGAGGGCCACTTTCCCTGGTCGCTCTCCCACGCAGGGGACCTTTTCTTTGTTCCCCGAACCGATACGTCACAAAATAAATCAATTTCTGAGTACGGTTAATTTAAAAAATGTACATACAGTTTAAATAAATCCATTGATCCATAAAAAAAAACCAGCTTCGATGATAATTAATTTGTGTCACCTGGTAGATTCACCGATCACATCACCAACAGCTAATGTCCTGGCAGAGTCAATGAACTCTCAGTTTATGTCACTGTCTCTTGAATAAATAGCATAACCAAGATAAGATACATTGAAGACGCAAGCGAGGTAAGTCGGATGAACCAGCGCAGTTTAGCGATAACCGAGTGTATAAAGCAGAAGCAAGCGGGCACGTGTTATCATTGATAATGTGATCAGCAGTAACAACAACAAGTACGTATCCGATCTGTTGGGAATTTATACAGGAGCACTCACGGAAATATAATTAACTGTGGTCGGTCAACACACACGCACTTTATTTAATATAAAAGTATTACATAAATAGAAATATAAAAGTAAATTTCAAAAGGAGGGAAAAAGATAACACTTATAAAACATAACACTTGTAATGACTCCTCCGAGCGCCGGTAAACGTAAGGAAACGAAAAAAGACACAGAAAGAAAGTTGGCAGTCTTGAAAATAAAAGAAAAGAAAAATGGATCTATGTTTAAGTTCAGTATTCGGCTGTCATTGACCGATTTTCAACACGATCTAATAACATTCGGACTAAATTGTAGCGTTTGATATTGCGGGTGATCAAAATAATGTTTTTCAAAACTTTCATCGTGAGTCTTCGTGCGTAACAATTTTAATTATAGAGCACTGTTTTGTGCTATAATCTGAAATTCGCGTTGACTTTTGTAATAGCGAATATTGTGTTATAGTAGCGAACCGCGTTAAACCTAGCCTTTTAACTCCGCGTTCCAATGTAACGGAATTAACTTAATTATCCAGCGAATTAACTCAACCGTCGTGATTAGCGGTTTAACCAGACAACGTTAGTTCCCACAAGAAAAGGCACGGAAGTGTCCCCGTCCGATTTTGATGAAACTTCGTACGTTTGTTAGGCAGGCAAAAATAAGAGATGCGTATTTTCTTTTATTGACTGAGACGCGGGTTTAAGGGGTGAAACGACCCCTTAAAGTTTCGACCGTCTTAGGCTACCTCGAAAACCATATGAGATACATTAAAACTTCTAATAGGAAAGTTGTATGGTTTCTTACGTATAACAACAGGATGTTAACTAATTGGGCAAAATGCAATTTATTTATACAAAAATAGTTTTTCATAACCTTATTTTACAATTTATTCAAATTTGCATAATGACAAAAAATGAAGAGAATTTTATATATATATAAAATATATATTATATTATAAAATATATACATATAAAATTGCCTCCTACGGTTCGTCAGATTTTTATTATATCATTACACACGGGCGCCTGTCGACTCACCGCACGATAATGAACCGAATCATGTCGGATGATATTACACTATCAATCAACGTTATTTATGAGGACAAAAGAAACTAGATTTCTAACAGTCAAAAAGCGATCGACGACGTGCATAGACCCGTTTTGACGTGTTCCTGTAATTATTCGTTATTATTCCTAATTATTCCGTTCAGCATTATATCATATTATATTATATTACATATTTTTGAAAACCAACCTGTGACGAGCCTTTATTCGGACAATTCCCTCAGACCCAATTCTACATTTATAAGTATAAACGAGAAACAACAATATTTGCGTTATATATAATTGTTAATTTTATTAAATTTGTATTACAAAACACTTATTGTTAAAGTTACAGGTAGTATATATGTCAATTTTATTAGGTAACGAATTGTTTGAATAAGTTAGGCAACATAATCGTATCAATAATGGAATGCTTCAAAGAAATGTTTCAGACATAACGGTTTTCTACACCAAGCACATGTAATAATTGCTACATCACTACATATATGGCATAATGGTTGATTATCTGATGCATAACGAAATTCTACGGGATTTTCAAAATGAGGTGGTTTTGACGATACGTATCCGTTTTTTTACAATGAATACTTAATGAAATTTTCAAATCATAGTGAAGAAAACAGATTATGGGCAAGTGATTGTAGTTTTAGAATACTGCCTGTGAGGAGATTAATGTCATAGTACAATATAACAACTATGTCCGAAAAGCGACAAATAAAATTTTTCCAGACGCGAAATCCGTACACCGTAGTTGTCAGTACATTTTTTCTCACAATTCCTAAGGCCATCCCACACAATGATGCTCACCATACTTTTGATCATAACCCTTCTTATCCCATCTCAATAGAAGAAAACCACCACTTTTCGCAATTGCCATCGAGCAATGACGCCTTTTTTATAGAACATAAACAATAAATGTAGGAACTCAAAGCTACAAATGAAGTTATGATTAAAAAATGTGTCGTTGACCGAGAGTGATTACTAATATACTTTTCGAGGCATGAACAGGGTCATTTAGTCGTATACGAAGTCTTCTCGTATTGTTTATGACCAGTGGTATAAAACAACAGATTATTCGAATAACAGCGGAGCGCACAACTCGCCTACCTGAAATAGAGGTACACCACATCCTTTTCCAGTTTATTCTGACGTCCATTTCCGAGACTACGTTCTCCTAATTCGTTCTCTTAATTCGGGTTCATTTTAAAGGGAAAGCTTTAAGGAATGTGGCCATATTTTTTTTAAATTTAAACCCTTTACGCACTTTATTGAAGAAACCACAAAAAAAATAGCCAAATTCTTTATGAGTAAAACAAAAAAAAATATGGCTGAATCGGACAAGTAGTTTTTGATAAAAAAAAACCCGTAATGCAGTCTACTTTCGCCAAAATGGGCAAAAATTGCAAACTTTGAAGGCTTCTTATTTCTTAACAAACTCGAAACGGGCAAAATGGTGATTTAAGCCCCCCTTAATTTTTAATGACTATAATAACTATAATACACTTCGATGAAAACAAAATCACAGATGGTGAGGTCAAAAAGTGATCGATTTGGCTTGTAATGACCCGTATATGTATAATAAAAATCTGAAGAATTGCAGAAGGAAATTACGTATACATATTATAACGAATCAAGCCGTGCCTCATTACGACAGGCCACCGAGACCAGGCAGCCTCACCCCTCCGCCCAGTTGCATCCTCGGCGCCCGACCGAGAGTGGAGGAATGAGTGTGTTTCTTTTTGGTGTACGTATGTTTTTTTTTCTCTTTCTCTGTTTTTTTACTCCCTTCCCCTTGTGCGGCACCCGGCGCCACATACGCGAAGAACCTGCGTTCTCGGTCGGGAGGACCTCCTCGGAAGCGACCGGCAGCAAGCAAGCTTTAGCGGACGCCGGTTCTGGGGACAAGCCACCACCAGAAGAGGACCCCAGGACTCGGCCAACCAATCCAGATACGGTGGCCCATCCACCGCGCACCGACAAAAAGACGTAAGCGAGCCGCCGAGAAAGGTAGACGCGAGTAGTGCCTGGGTAGTTTTTTTTTCTTTTGTAATTCATTTTGTGTGCAAGTGCACAGAGCGTGGGGACACACGGTAGAAACTATCCATTTGTGCCGAAGACGAAGTCAATATCCAGGTAGGACTTTCGCCTCCTAGCGAGCATTTTCTTTTAGTTCAAGAGGTATCGCATGACCGGACAACAGAACCCGGGTGACGAGGTCCCTCGAAGTCGACTCCCTTCAAACGGTTTCCGTACCGCGCTCCTCCGCTAGATTTAATTCCCGTTTTTTTTTTCTTCTGTATTTCGCTTCTCGGGCCATCCCCTTTTTGTACACGATCCCTAGAGAAGGCGTGCCCTTATCGTTTCTTTTCCTTACCATATACCGTGTCTTTCACATTGCGTTGCGTCCGCATTTTCTTTTTGTACCGAGAGACCCGGCCGCGTACTCTTTTCCGCATTTGGCGGGTGCGTACCCTATCCCCGACCGTACTTTGTACCGCGGGGTTCTTTTTGTGGAACGGCCAGTTTCGGCCATATTACAGCCTTTTCTTTGTTTCGATTTACTCGTGGCTAAGCTATTTTTTTTTTTGGTCTTACCCTGACTTCTAAGGAGCCGGAAGGGCGACTATCCTGGATGAGTGCGAAAACACTGGTGCCCGGAGAAATAATCGGCCGTGGATTTGTGCTGGTCGGTGCGTGGAGGGCCACTTTCCCTTATCGCCCTCCGCCACAGGGAACCTCTTCGCTGTTCCCTTACCAAGTACGTCACAACATATATCAGTGGATTTGAAATAAAATTCTCTGTACCTATTGTCATTATGCAAATTTGAATTAATTATAAAATAAGGTTATCAAAAATTTGTTTGTTACGAATAAATTGCATTTTGTCCAATTTGTTAACATCCTGTTGGTATACGCAAGAAACCATACAACTTTCCTATTAGAAGTTTTAATGTATCTCGTATGGATTTCGAGATAGCCTAAGAAGGTCGAAATTTTAAGGAGTCATCTCACCCCTTAAACCCGCGTCTCAGCTGATACAAAAAATACGTGTCTCTTATTTTTGCCTGCTCAATAAACGTACGAAGTTTGATCAAAATTGGAGGGGAACACTTCCCTGTCTTCCGTTGTCAGACAGTGAAAACCTCATATTATTCATTGTACTGTATTCAAACATACAGGGTGTTCGGTTACTGATAGGCATAATTTCAATGGGTGGTAGCCAGAGTAATTTTGAATAACTTTTTCCTTTATCAAAATGTTGACTAAAGCTTAGTTTTTGAACTATTAACGAAAAACACTGACCAATCAGAACGCGAGAATAGCGTGACGTATTAGGTTAAATGAACCATAGGTTACAAAAGCCTCTGACCATTGCAATGATAATTAGTACCGCACGAAACGTATACCTGCGACATTTCTCTTCGTGTTTGAAGGTAGAACTATTGACATTGTATGACACACTCTTCAAAACCTTTTAAAAGTTTATAATACTCTGCGACAAGACAATACTGAATAGCATTCATAACATGATGTCACAAGAAATTATATATTTCACAAGAATTTCTAAATAACAAGTAACGAAAAATCCCATGAACACGTCTTTTCAATTTTTGTCCATAATTTACGTTTACCAATGTACTTAAAGGTAAATTAACGTTTAACGAGAAAAACTCTATAAAAAAATTAAAGTTTTTAAATATTATTTAAACTAATAATATTTGTCCCAAATTTCCCTTGCATCTGGATTCGTCATTCAAAAACACACAATTAAAAAAAAATGATGCTCTCTACACTTTCAGTTGTCAAGATGTTACAAAAAACATGCTTTCAAACCCAAACATTACAGCCTGATACCATCCTATTAGAATTTTCCCTTGTAAAAGCAAGAGAAAGTGTTTCCTGTTCCAAAAACAAGATTTGAACGGTCCTAATTTAGATTTCCAACACCAATCATCGCTTATATGTTTACAGGTATAATTAATAGCTTTGTAACACTAATTGCATAAACGCATTTTTTAATTAAATGTCCTACACCAATCATTCCTACTTCAATCAACCGATGTCGATCGGCTGTATGGCATCATGCCAGTGAAATATTATTTACAACTGTCAAGTATAGGTAGAATTTACAAAATAAAAACATTAAAATTATATGTCTTTCTAAGTCAGAAAAAATATATTTACAGCTACAGTTCTATTCTGTAGATCTGATGGTAGTGACAGATGCTAATTACATATTTATTGCAGTGGATGTTCGTACATATGCCAGAGACAGTAATGATGTTAAAACAATAGAGATGTTTTCCGGAATATGCGTTTGTATGCAGAATTGGAAAATGGGCGTTCGATGTTACCATTAAGCCATTCATAATCTGGTGTTAAAGTCGTAGCAATATTTGTATTTATACGACAGGAAACTTTCCTCTTCAATTCTTACTCCGTGGAACTCTATCCAGTGAAATAACTTCAAAATACAAATGCAAAATCACAATTTAATTATCATCCCGGTGATGTAGGAATGATTACACAATGCACATTTGGGATAATTGTCGCAAAAGAGTGAGGCCAAGTTTGGATCCGACTTTTCCGCAGAAGGAATTGTAGTCATGTTTGCTATAAAATTACAGTTCTCGTAACGCTGATCACGAAAATATATACCACCTTGAGAACCGCGACCGCGTTCTCGAGAAAACCGGGTCCAAACGTCCGTGTTCCAAAAAGTAATAGAACTAGGCACTTTCGAGAATTATTACGACCCTGCGAAACGTCAACGGCGACATACACGTGTTAATCCCTCTCACGCAGATCTATTGCCATGCCATCAACCGGATCGAGCGTGCGATCTATGACCGGTTTTGGTTTTTGAACCAGAACCTCGTAAGGAGTCAAAGCGTCTGCAGTACAAGAGTTCTTCTTTCCTATCGTGATTTCTTAACCAGCGTAGTTTGAATTTTTAACTGTAAACCGTCGGTAATTATATAGTCGTCTAGTACCGTCGTGATTGTTATCGTTAATTGTGTAATTAAATCATTCTGTGAACATTTAAGTGTACATTTTCTTTTGCTTTTACGAGTCATTCATGAAGTACTGCCAATAACGGAAATGTTTCAAAAGGAAGGGTTAGGTATGACAACTGGATGGCTGGATCTGGAAATGCGAGATTATCTGTCGGAAACGAACCTTGGACCCAATTTTCTCAAGAATGGGG
This sequence comes from Megachile lagopoda, assembly GCA_036983795.1. Classification (NCBI taxonomy): domain Eukaryota; kingdom Metazoa; phylum Arthropoda; class Insecta; order Hymenoptera; family Megachilidae; genus Megachile; species Megachile lagopoda. Next base: position 874 of record JASVEB010000263.1, on the reverse strand, counting down.
CCAAGATTCTTAAGGAGGCATACGTAGGGAAAATAAACACTATTTATTTTATATTATTTAACGTATAATTAATAAGAAAATGGATATATTTTAACATTATGAAATCTTCTCAAACCACGTGTCGAAGGAACATCCCTTGTCGCATTGCATTCCCGACACTTATTTGTTTTTGTTGGATCGACAGTATTTTGAAAATGATTTTCTTATATGTTTGAATTCCGCGCTCCAAAGAGGACTGAAATGCGGCGCAGTTGCCATCTTGAAACAAAAGAACTTTTGCGATTTTCATCTCTCTTCTTCTTCGAGCGGGTTCGTTGCGCGGTGCGTCGTTTTCACGGAGAAATGTTCGGTCATTTTATATCAGTGCTCGGAATTATTTGCTCATTTCGGGCCGATTCCTGAGTAACCGCCTACGGTACCCCCACTACCGCTCTAGACTCGACGACCGAGCCGCCAATCGCGCGCGTGACATTGTTTCCCAGGGGCGTCCTACAATAGATACATATGTAGGGATCCATCCGTGATTAAGAATCCGTGAATTTCCTTGCACTGTCAATAATTTTTATTTTTACGGATCAGTAAAGTTATTAATACTATATTTTACGTCTATAAACATCTTTTATATATACATCTAAATGTAATAAACTCATATTAAACCTATATACATATGATAACAATAACATGTTATAATAATAATTTTGTCAATAGTTTCCTACATCACCCAGGAATTTTCTTTATGTTTAGGTCCATATATTTATGCAAATGCTCATTTTCTGAAATGAAAAATATAAAAACAGAAAGATGTTCGTGTTTAAGCAATGCATCATTATCCTCGTTGATGCGAACTAATTCTTCTAAACTATCTATGGATATT
>JASVEB010000262.1:0-10025 GCA_036983795.1 Megachile lagopoda | reverse complement strand
GAAAAATTGAAAAAATTGAAAAATTCAAAAATTGAAAAATGATAAATTGATAATATTGATAATATTCACAATGTCGATGATAGCAACAATGTTGATAATATCGATAAAATTGAAAAAATTTGAAAAATTGAAAAAATTGAAAAAATCGATAAAATTGATAATATTGATAATATTGATAATATTGATAATATTCACAATGTAGATGATAGCAACAATGTTGATAATATCGAAAAAATTGAAAAAATTTGAAAAATTCAAAAAATTGAAAAAATCGATAAAATTGATAATATTGATAATATTGATAATATTCACAATGTTGATGATAGCAACAATGTTGATAATATCGATAAAAATTGAAAAAATTGAAAAATTCAAAAAATTGAAAAAATCGATAAAATTGATAATATTGATAATATTGATAATATTCACAATGTTGATGATAGCAACAATGTTGATAATATCGATAAAATTGAAAAAATTTGAAAAATTCAAAAAATTGAAAAAATCGATAAAATTGATAATATTGATAATATTGATAATATTCACAATGTTGATGATAGCAACAATGTTGATAATATCGATAAAATTGAAAAAATTCATAAAATTCAAAAAATTGAAAAAATCGATAAAATTGATAATATTGATAATATTGATAATATTCACAATGTAGATGATAGCAACAATGTTGATAATATCGATAAAATTGAAAAAATTTGAAAAATTCAAAAAATTCGAAAAAATCGATAAAATTGATAATATTGATAATATTGATAATATTCACAATGTAGATGATAGCAACAATGTTGATAATATCGAAAAAACTGAAAAAATTTGAAAAATTCAAAAAATTGAAAAAATCGATAAAATTGATAATATTGATAATATTGATAATATTCACAATGTAGATGATAGCAACAATGTTGATAATATCCATAAAATTGAAAAAATATGAAAAATTGAAAAATTGAAAAAATCGATAAAATTGATAATATTGATAATATTGATAATATTGATAATATTCACAATGTTGATGATAGCAACAATGTTGATAATATCGATAAAATTGAAAAAATTTGAAAAATTCAAAAAATTGAAAAAATCGATAAAATTGATAATATTGATAATATTGATAATATTCAGAATGTTGATGATAGCAACAATGTTGATAATATCGATAAAATTGAAAAAATTTGAAAAATTCAAAAAATTGAAAAAATCGATAAAATTGATAATATTGATAATATTGATAATATTCACAATGTAGGTGATAGCAACAATGTTGATAATATCGATAAAATTGAAAAAATTTGAAAAATTCAAAAAATTGAAAAAATCGATAAAATTGATAATATTGATAATATTGATAATATTCACAATGTTGATGATAGCAACAATGTTGATAATATCGATAAAATTGAAAAAATTTGAAAAATTGAAAAAATTGAAAAAATTGAAAAAATCGATAAAATTGATAATATTGATAATATTGATAATATTCACAATGTTGATGATAGCAACAATGTTGATAATATCGAAAAAATTGAAAAAATTGAAAAAATTGAAAAATTCAAAAAACTGAAAAAATCGATAAAATTGATAATATTGATAATATTGATAATATTCAGAATGTTGATGATAGCAACAATGTTGATAATATCGATAAAATTGAAAAAATTTGAAAAATTCAAAAAATTGAAAAAATCGATAAAATTGATAATATTGATAATATTGATAATATTCACAATGTTGATGATAGCAACAATGTTGATAATATCGAAAAAATTGAAAAAATTTGAAAAATTCAAAAAATTGAAAAAATCGATAAAATTGATAATATTGATAATATTGATAATATTCACAATGTAGATGATAGCAACAATGTTGATAATATCGATAAAATTGAAAAAATTTGAAAAATTCAAAAAATTGAAAAAATCGATAAAATTGATAATATTGATAATATTGATAATATTCACAATGTAGATGATAGCAACAATGTTGATAATATCTATAAAATTGAAAAAATTCAAAAAATTTAAAAAATGCAAAAAATTGAAAAAATCGATAAAATTGATAATATTGATAATATTGATAATATTCACAGTGTTGATGATAGCAACAATGTTGATAATATCGAAAAAATTGAAAAAATTTGAAAAATTCAAAAAATTGAAAAAATCGATAAAATTGATAATATTTATAATATTGATAATATTGATAATATTCACAATGTAGATGATAGCAACAATGTTGATAATATCGATAAAATTGAAAAAATTTGAAAAATTCAAAAAATTGAAAAAATCGATAAAATTGATAATATTGATAATATCGATAATATTCACAATGTAGATGATAGCAACAATGTTGATAATATCGATAAAATTGAAAAAATTTGAAAAATTCAAAAAATTGAAAAAATCGATAAAATTGATAATATTGATAATATTGATAATATTCACAATGTAGATGATAGCAACAATGTTGATAATATCGATAAAATTGAAAAAATTTGAAAAATTCAAAAAATTGAAAAAATCGATAAAATGATAAATTGATAATATTGATAATATTGATAATATTCACAATGTTGATGATAGCAACAATGTTGATAATATCGATAAAATTGAAAAAATTCAAAAAATTCAAAAAATGCAAAAAATTGAAAAAATCGATAAAATTGATAATATTGATAATATTGATAATATTCACAATGTTGATGATAGCAACAATGTTGATAATATCGATAAAATTGAAAAAATTGAAAAAATTCAAAAAATTCAAAAATTGAAAAAATCGATAAAATTGATAATATTGATAATATTGATTATATTCGCAATGTAGATGATAGCAACAATGCTGATAATATCGCTAAAATTGAAAAAATTTGAAAAATTCACAAAATTGAGAAAAACGATAAAATCGATAAAATTGATAATATGGATAATATTGATAATATTCAGAATGTTGATGACAGCAACAATGTTGATAATATCGATAAAATTGAAAAAATTGAAAAAATTTGAAAAATTCAAAAAATTGAAAAAATCGATAAAATCGATAAAATTGATAATATTGATAATATTGATAATATTCACAATGTAGATGATAGCAACAATGTTGATAATATCGATAAAATTGAAAAAATTTGAAAAATTGAAAAAATTGAAAAAATCGATAAAATTGATAATATTGATAATATTGATAATATTCACAATGTTGATGATAGCAACAATGTTGATAATATGAAAAATTGAAAAAATTTGAAAAATTCAAAAAATTGAAAAAATCGATAAAATTGATAATATTGATAATATTGATAATATTCACAATGTTGATGATAGCAACAATGTTGATAATATCGATAAAATTGAAAAAATTCGAAAAATTTGAAAAATTCAAAAAATTGAAGAAATCGATAAAATTGATAATATTGATAATATTGATAATATTGATAATATTCACAATGTTGATAATATGGAAAAAATTCAAAAAATTGAAAAAATTTGAAAAATTCAAAAAATTGAAAAAATCGATAAAATTGATAAAATTGATAATATTGATAATATTGATAATATTCAGGAAGTTGATGATAGCCAGAATGTTGATAATATCGCTAAAATTGAAAAAATTTGAAAAATTCAAAAAATTGAAAAAATCGATAAAATTGATAATATTGATAATATTGATAATATTCAGAATGTTGATGTCAGCAACAATGTTGATAATATCGAAGAAATTGAAAAAATTTGAAAAATTCAAAAAATTCAAAAAATCGATGAAATTAATAATATTGATAATATTGATAATATTCACAATGTAGATGATAGCAACAATGTTGATAATATCGATAAAATTGAAAAAATTTGAAAAATTCAAAAAATTGAAAAAATCGATAAAATTGATAATATTGATAATATTGATAATATTCACAATGTTGATGATAGCAACAATGTTGATAATATCGTTAAATTTTAAAAAATTGAAAAAATTGAAAAAATTGAAAAAATTGATAAAATTGATAATATTGATAATATTGATAATATTCACAATGTAGATGATAGCAACAATGTTGATAATATCGAAAAAATTGAAAAAATTGAAAAAATTGAAAAAATTGAAAAAATCGATAAAATTGATAATATTGATAATATTGATAATATTCAGAATGTTGATGATAGCAACAATGTTGATAATATCGATAAAATTGAAAAAATTTGAAAAATTCAAAAAATTGAAAAAATCGATAAAATTGATAATATTGATAATATTGATAATATTCACAATGTAGATGATAGCAACAATGTTGATAATATCGAAAAAATTGAAAAAATTTGAAAAATTCAAAAATTGAAAAATCGATAAAATCGATAATATTGATAATAGTGATAATATTCACAATGTTGATGATAGCAACAATGTTGATAATATCGATAAAATTGAAAAAATTTGAAAAGTTCAAAAAATTCAAAAAATCGATAAAATTGATAATATTGATAATATTGATAATATTCACAATGTAGATGATAGCAACAATGTTGATAATATCGAAAAAATTGAAAAAATTTGAAAAATTCAAAAAATTGAAAAATCGATAAATTGATAACATTGATAATATTGATAATATTCACAATGTAGATGATAGCAACAATGTTGATAATATCGAAAAAATTGAAAAAATTGAAAAAATTGAAAAAATTGATTGATAATATTCACAATGTAGATGATAGCAACAATGTTGATAATATCGATAAAATTGAAAAAATTTGAAAAATTCAAAAAATTGAAAAAATCGATAAAATTGATAATATTGATAATATTGATAATATTCAGAATGTAGATGATAGCAACAATGTTGATAATATCGATAAAATTGAAAAAATTGAAAATATTAGAAAAATTCAAAAAATTGAAAAAATCGATAAAATTGATAATATTGATAATATTGATAATATTGATAATATTCACAATGTAGATGATAGCAACAATGTTGATAATATCGATAAAATTCAAAAAATTGGAAAAATTCAAAAAATTGAAAAAATCGATAAAATTGATAATATTGATAATATTGATAATATTCACAATGTTGATGATAGCAACAATGTTGATAATATCGATAAAAACGAAAAAATTTTAAAAATTCAAAAACTTCGAAAAATCGATGATATTGATAATATTGATAATATTGATAATATTCACAATGTAGATGATAGCAACAATGTTGATAATATCGATAAAATTGAAAAAATTGAAAAAATTTGAAAAATTCAAAAAATTGAAAAAATCGATGAAATTGATAATATTGATAATATTGATAATATTCACAATGTAGATGATAGCAACAATGTTGATAATATCGATAAAATTGAAAAAATTTGAAAAATTCAAAAAATTGAAAAAATCGATAAAATTGATAATATTGATAATATTGATAATATTCAGAATGTAGATGATAGCAACAATGTTGATAATATCGATAAAATTGAAAAAGTTGAAAATATTAGAAAAATTCAAAAAATTGAAAAAATCGATAAAATTGATAATATTGATAATATTGATAATATTGATAATATTCAGAATGTAGATGATAGCAACAATGTTGATAATATCGATAAAATTGAAAAAATTTGAAAAATTCAAAAAATTGAAAAAATCGATAAAATTGATAATATTGATAATATTGATAATATTCACAATGTAGATGATAGCAACAATGTTGATAATATCGATAAAATTGAAAAAATTGATAATAAAAATTGAAAAAATCGATAAAATTGATAATATTGATAATATTGATAATATTCACAATGTTGATGGTAGCAACAATGTTGATAATATCCATAAAATTGAAAAAAATGAAAAAATTGGAAAAATTAAAAAAATTGAAAAAATCGATAAAATCGGTAATATTGATAATATTCACAATGTTGATGATAGCAACAATGTTGATAATATCGAAAAAATTGAAAAAATTTGAGAAATTCAAAAAATTGAAAAAATCGATAAAATCGGTAATATTGATAATATTGATAATATTCACAATGTTGATGATAGCAACAATGTTGATAATATCGATAAAATTCAAAAAATTGAAAAAAAAAATTGAAAAAATCGATAAAATTGATAATATTGATAATATTGATAATATTCACAATGTTGATGATAGCAACAATGTTGATAATATCGAAAAAATTGAAAAAATTTGAAAAATTCAAAAAATTGAAAAAATCGATAAAATTGATAATATTGATAATATTGATAATATTCACAATGTAGATGATAGCAACAATGTTGATAATATCGATAAAATTGAAAAAATTTGAAAAATTCAAAAAATTGAAAAAATCGATAAAATTGATAATATTGATAATATTGATGATATTCACAATGTAGATGATAGCAACAATGTTGATGATATCGATAAAATTGAAAAAATTTGAAAAATTCAAAAAATTGAAAAAACTGAAAAAATCGATAAAATTGATAATATTGATAATATTGATAATATTCACAATGTAGATGATAGCAACAATGTTGATAATATCTATAAAATTGAAAAAATTGAAAAAATTCCAAAAATTCAAAAAACTGAAAAAATCGATAAAATTGATAATATTGATAATATTGATAATATTCACAATGTAGATGATAGCAACAATGTTGATAATATCGATAAAATTGAAAAAATTTGAAAAATTCAAAAAATTGAAAAATCGATAAAATTGATAATATTGATAATATTGATAATATTCACAATGTAGATGATAGCAACAATGTTGATAATATCGATAAAATTGAAAAAATTTGAAAAATTCAAAAAATTGAAAAAATCGATAAAATTGATAATATTGATAATATTGATAATATTCACAATGTTGATGATAGCAACAATGTTGATAATATCGATAAAATTGAAAAAATTTGAAAAATTCAAAAAATTGAAAAAATCGATAAAATTGATAATATTGATAATATTGATAATATTCACAATGTTGATGATAGCAACAATGTTGATAATTTCGATAAAAATGAAAAAATTGAAAAAATTTGAAAAATTCAAAAAATTGAAAAAATCGATAAAATTGATAATATTGATAATATTGATAATATTCACAATGTTGATGATAGCAACAATGTTGATAATATCGATAAAATTGAAAAAATTTGAAAAATTCAAAAAATTGAAAAATCGATAAAAATGATAATATTGATAATATTGATAATATTCAGAATGTTGATGACAGCAACAATTTTGATAATATCGATAAAATTTGAAAAAATTTGAAAAATTGAAAAAATTGAGAAAAACGATAAAATTGATAATATTGATAATATTGATAATATTCACAATGTAGATGATAGCAACAATGTTGCTAATATCGAAAAAATTGAAAAAATTTGAAAAATTCAAAAATTGAAAAATCGATAAAATCGATAATATTGATAATAGTGATAATATTCACAATGTAGACGATAGCAACAATGTTGATAATATCGATAAAATTGAAAAAATTTGAAAAATTCAAAAAATTGAAAAAATCGATAAAATTGATAATATTGATAATATTGATAATATTCACAATGTAGATGATAGCAACAATGTTGATAATATCGATAAAATTGAAAAAATTTGAAAAATTCAAAAAATTGAAAAAATCGATAAAATTGATAATATTGATAATATTGATAATATTCACAATGTTGATGATAGCAACAATGTTGATAATATCGATAAAATTGAAAAAATTTGAAAAATTCAGAAAATTAAAAAAATCGATAAAATTGATAATATTGATAATATTGATAATATTCAGAATGTTCATGATAGCAACAATGTTGATAATATCGATAAAGCCAAAAAATTGAAAAAATCGATAAAATTGATAATATTGATAATATTGATAATATTCACAATGTAGATGATAGCAACAATGTTGATAATATCGATAAAATGGAAAAAATTTGAAAAATTAAAAAAATTGAAAAAATCGATAAAATTGATAATATTGATAATATTGATAATATTCACAATGTAGATGATAGCAACAATGTTGATAATATCGATAAAATTGAAAAAATTTGAAAAATTCAAAAAATTGAAAAAATCGATAAAATTGATAATATTGATAATATTGATAATATTCACAATGTAGATGATAGCAACAATGTTGATAATATCGATAAAATTGAAAAAATTTGAAAAATTCAAAAAATTGAAAAAATCGATAAAATTGATAATATTGATAATATTGATAATATTCACAATGTAGATGATAGCAACAATGTTGATAATATCGATAAAATTGAAAAAATTTGAAAAATTCAAAAAATTGAAAAAATCGATAAAATTGATAATATTGATAATATTGATAATATTCACAATGTTGATGATAGCAACAATGTTGATAATATCGATAAAATTGAAAAAATTGAAAAAATTTGAAAAATTCAAAAAATTGAAAAAATCGATAAAATTGATAATATTGATAATATTGATAATATTCACAATGTTGATGATAGCAACAATGTTGATAATATCGATAAAATTGAAAAAATTGAAAAAATTTGAAAAATTCAAAAAATTGAAAAAATCGATAAAATTGATAATATTGATAATATTGATAATATTCACAATGTTGATGATAGCAACAATGTTGATAATATCGATAAAATTGAAAAAATTGAAAAATTCAAAAAATTGAAAAAATCGATAAAATGATAATATTGATAATATTGATAATATTCAGAATGTAGATGATAGCAACAATGTTGATAATACCGAAACAATTGAAAAAATTTGAAAAATTCAAAAAATTGAAAAAATCGATAATATTGATAGTATTGATAATATTGATAATATTCACAATGTAGATGATAGCAACAATGTTGCTAATATCGATAAAATTGAAAAAATTTGAAAAATTCAAAAATTGAAAAAATCGATAAAATCGCTAAAATTGATAATATTGATAATATTGATAATATTCACAATGTAGATGATAGCAACAATGTTGATAATATCGATATAATTGAAAAAATTTGAAAAATTCAAAAAATTGAAAAAATCGATAAAATTGATAATATTGATAATATTGATAATATTCACAATGTAGATGATAGCAACAATGTTGATAATATCGATAAAATTGAAAAAATTTGAAAAATTCAAAAAATTGAAAAAATCGATAAAATTGATAATATTGATAATATTGATAATATTCACAATGTAGATGATAGCAACAATGTTGATAATATCGATAAAATTGAAAAAATTTTAAAAATTCAAAAAATTGAAAAAATCGATAAAATGATAATATTGATAATAGTGATAATATTCACAATGTAGATGATAGCAACAATGTTGATAATATCGATAAAATTGAAAAAATTTGAAAAATTGAAAAAATTGAAAAAATCGATAAAATCAGTGATATTGGTAATATTGATAATATTCGCAATGTAGATGACTGCAACAATGTTGATAATATCGATAAAATTGAAAAAATTTGAAAAATTCAAAAAATTGAAAAATCGATAAAATAGGTAATATTGATAATATTGATAATATTCACAATGTAGATGATAGCAACAATGTTGATAATATCGATAAAATTGAAAAAATTTGAAAAATTCAAAAAATTGAAAAAATCGATAAAATTGATAATATTGATAATATTGATAATATTCACAATGTAGATGATAGCAACAATGTTGATAATATCGATAAAATTGAAAAAATTTGAAAAATTCAAAAAATTGAAAAAATCGATAAAATTGATAATATTGATAATATTGATAATATTCACAATGTTGATGATAGCAACAATGTTGATAATATTGACAAAAATTGAAAAAATTTGAAAAATTCAAAAAATTGAAAAAATCGTTAAAATCGGTATTATTGATAATATTGATAATATTCACAATGTAGATGATAGCAACAATGTTGATAATATCGATAAAATTGAATAAAAAATTGAAAAAATTTGAAAAATTCAAAAAATTGAAAAAATCGATAGAAT
>JASVEB010000261.1:0-10091 GCA_036983795.1 Megachile lagopoda | reverse complement strand
GATTGATGTCGCTGATGTGCGATCGCTATACTACGTCGGTCGATCTGGGCGGGAATTTAGTTAGTCGCAGACCAATTCCCATGTAATTAACATGTTATTTTTCTTTCTTTCAATATATGTATATTTTGTGAAAATCATATTGCGAGTTATTTTTACAACAAGATCAAGTCAGATCCAATTCTTTTTGCACTGTATTCGCCAATTTTTACCGAATAGAATGACATCAATTAGAACACGGGGACTCCCGGGAAAGTATAACAAAATCCTTGATGAATTTTTAAATATTAATTAATGGTTACGAAAGAAACGCTGTGATATAAAATCTCAACTTTCGAGAAAGTATACTATTTTATAAGTGTTGTAACGAGGCAAAAAGTGCCTCGTTATGAGTGGCCCGCCGGCTTCCCTCCTCCGCCCAGGCGAATCCCACGTCGCACAGTGAGGTATTTGGCCCGAAAAACCGGACAAAATTATTTTAGTGTCGTTCATAGGTTCAAGGTCATAACATAATAGGTCGTTGAATTCGTCTCGACGTTGGCTACAATATTCTGAAATCAAAAATAATTGTTAACGTTTAAAAAATCAAAATGACCTTGATTTTTTGAAAAATAACAAAAAATTTTGATATTTTATATACTGAAGTTTGTAGATGTCTAAATACCATTTACATTTTGTTTGGACCATTTTTTTCTCAGATTGTTGGAAACCGTTGAAAAGTAGGGTCGATGGTGAAGTGCTACAATATTAAAATATTCAAATGCTTTCAACAGCGCCCACGAGATTTATTTGGTGCAACCCCACACCTTTTCCGAGCTATTTCAATTATTTTACATATCGCAGGTTAACATAAACATCATAAGTGTCAATACTCTGCAACAGTTTCTTTCAGAAAACTTTGTCACTGGGAATTTCTCAAGCAGATCAGGTTTTATGATCATGAACATGCACGCCGGCGTACGTGAAACGCGGCTAAACGTTTAATGCTAAATTAGCTATAAAACTTGAATTCGGATAAATCCGGAATAAAATTTTGTTGGCTTATAATCGGGAATTTCTACCGATTGTAATGGTACCAATACAAGCCTCTGATATTGCTCAGAAGTATAACAAAATCGTTAATGAATTTTTATAATGGTAAAGAAAATGACTGATTTATTGATTATTTTCAAATATTAATAACTATATAAATAAGTATGATAAAAGAAAAATGAAAAGTGTGGAAGAATGCTACATAGGTACCTAAAAAGGATCTGTAATGAAAGAAATTTCACAACTGTTTTAAAAATATAAAAGTCACTAGTAAATGCAAGATATATTATAGCGTGGTTGGAAAGACAAAATAGGTCATAAAATCTCTCAAATTTGGATTAAGTTTAGTGCTTTCTGAGTGTACTAATGAACAAAAAAAATATAGTACATTGTTCCTCATATATTTAAGAACCTCAAACAATAAAAAGTTTACGGTTTACGCAAAATTTTTGAAATTGACTTTTGTCCGGTTTTTCGGGCCAAATACTCCACTGTGCGCCGCTGGAGCGCCGAAATGGAGGGATGCGTGTGTGTTTTTCTGCGTGCGCTCCCACCCCCCACACACTCTACCCCCTTTTCGCGCGGTAGCCACCGAGCCGGAAGAGGGGCCCGCAGCTACGGACGCGGGGGCGGCCGCCACCCGAGCGACGGTAGCGGGGGTGGGCCCGCCTGAAGACCTCCGCCGCCTGCTAACCGGTCGCCGAGCTGCCTGTCAACCTCCGCGGGGGCGACCGGCAGCCAACTCTGCAAATCCAACCTGGACCGCCGGGCCTGTGGACCAGCCGCCCCTAGCCATCACCTGAAGGGGGCCCCAGGACCCGGCCACAAGGAAGAACGCGGTGGCTCATCTCTAATGCCAAAATCCTCGGGAAGGGGGAACCCCGCGCACCGGGAGACGAGCCGGCGGAAGAAGAAGAGGGAGAAGCAAGCGAGCCGCGGAACCCGTAGCACCACGCGACCGCCTCAAAATTTTCTTATTTGTTATTCCGCGCATTTTTATCGTTTCTATTTTCTTTTTATTTTTGTTCTTCCCTTTTCTTTTCTTTCTTTTTTTTTCTCTGTGTTTCGCGTTGGTGTAAGTGCACGTGTGTGTGTACGTGCACCAAAGAAGTCTTCGTCGGTCCGAACCAATTGCCACGCCGAGAGACCGCCCCTGTAAAAAGGTAGGACCTCGCCTCCCGGCGAGTTTATCTTTGTGTGTGTGTGCGCGCAAGTTATTAATAAAAAGTTTAAAAGTATTTGTCTCCAAATTAAAACGAAAGTGAGTGCAGTCTCATTACACAATTGGGTCATTCCACGCTGTTTCGTGGTCAATAAGCTCGACGAGTTTCTCGAGTCGGCCGATCACGATGAGACTCGCTAGTTTAATCCTAGCTAGGATCCGGAGCAAGGAATTGGTTTTATACAGTCACGGTAGTGTTTTTGGAAGAAAAATATACGCTTAACTGTTCACAATACGATTTAATAAGACACTTGATAGTCACAACGGTACATTGGACGATTATTTTATCGACAAAGGTTGACGGTTGAAAAAACTAAAGTTCGGTTGGTTGAAAATCACTATCTGGAAAACCTCTAATACTGCGGACTCTATGACTCGTTACGAGGTTTTGGTTCAAACACAGCGGTTATAGATCGCACGCACGATCCGGTCGATGACGTGGCGATAGATCTAACCCTGCGCGGGAGGACTTACCGCGTGTATGACGCCGTTTACGTTGCGCAGGGTCGTAACAAAGGCTCGGGAGTGCCACGGTACTATCTTTTCGGAACACACGCCAAATCGATCACTTTTGGAAGTCACTATCTGCGATTTTGCTCTAATCGAAATATGTTGTAGTCCATGTGAAATTAGTGGGGGGGTTTAAGTCATCATTTTGCCGGTTTCGAATTTGTTAAGGAATAACAAGCCTTCAAAGTTTACAATTTTTGCCCATTTTTACGAAAATATGCTTCACTTACGAATGTTTTTTTCAGAAACTACTCAACCGATTTAGTTAAATTTTTTTCTGTTTTATTCATGAAGGATTGGGCTATTTTAAAATATTTTTTTTCACTTTGTCAATTTGTTATAAATTGTCGGAAAATTTAAACAAATTCTCTTTTTGCGTTTTTGTCAATGAGCGGCGTAAGGAGTTAAAATTTGAAAAAAATATGGTCATATTCTTTGAAGCTTCCCCTTTAAAATGAGTCTTTCAGAACGATGGAGCCTCGAAAATTGACGTCACTACAAGCTGGAAAAGGACGCGGGATACCTCCGTTTCAGGTAGGTAAGTCTCAGCTATTATGATCGGTTGTTTTATATAGAATGCTAATTAATGATATGTTAAACTGAATTATTAATGTTGGAATATCTAGCTGCAGAAATAAGTCGAGTGTCGAAGGTCAGTGACAATGTCTTTTCATAGCCTAACAGTCCTCAGGTCAGAAATTGAATGTCTGCAGTTTGTCTCTCCGGAAAGGGCCGAGTAATAAACAACACATGAGCACTTCTCTGAGTTTTTCTTCAACAGGACCCAACAGAGGTTTTTCCTCTTCCTAGCTTTCTCTTTTGATATTTTTATTTTGGTTTTAGCTGTCGTACAGTGCAGACATCATCCGTGTTTATAGTAATAAAGTTTCAGTTTTATTTAATTTCGTGTGTACAATTTATTTTAAGTTATAGAAACCATACCCTGTTTCCATTAATTAGTAATCAAAGTCGAATGTTATTTTATTTGGATAAACAATATATTGTAAATGTTTCATATGGAATATTTCGAAACACGACGCGCTAAGTGCTACGACGCCAGCCCCGGATTTCTTAGAATTAGCGCGCAATCTCTAAAAAAAGATAGAAGATATATTTTCAATTTACAATGTTATTAGACACTAGAATTATTAACTAATTAGACCAATCAATATATATGAGGCTAGTTAATGTTATGTTAAGTTAAATTATCAATAATCGAATTCAGGTATTATTCTATTAGTCTAAATAGATATTAAATTGTAAAAGTATTGTACGGAAATTTCCAAAGCAGCGCATGCTTCGACGTTTAGCCCAGGTCCTTGTAAAATTCGTGCGCAATGAGTAGAAAAGGACAGCGAATATATTTCTCATTTAAAACGCTATTAATCCCGCATCGCGTCAAACTCCCCGAGTATTCGGAAAGTCGAACTCTGGTGGGATTTAATTAATTAGACTGAATATTGTTGTCCGATGGACCCGTTTATTATCTGGAGTCGTCACAATCAAAGTTACTGTCAACTCGTAAACGAGATGAAATCGAAGTCCTCAAAAGGCAAATGCAGAAAGCGTTCGAGAATATCAAAACCGAAGTGTCTTAAGGGGTAACACCACTCTAGGATTTTCAAAAAGTCGATTTTTTTTTTTTGGCTTAAACGATGCTTTAGGGTCATAGAAACAGAGTGCCATTTGATTTATTGTGAACAACAAATTTTAATAGAGTCAATTATCAATTTTGCCGCAGCTTCTCAGAGCGCGCACTGAGTACTTACGCGGCGTGCTGCGATTCATGGCTTTTGTATTACTCTTACCATTTAAAATAATAAGTACATCTGTTACCTACAAAACAAACGGTTGTAGAGGAAGGTAGAAGAGAAGGCGAACATCGACCTGAATCGCCAAATGTATGGTGCAGGAATCGCAGATTAGAGGTAAACAAGAAATTGAAGGATTAAAATGTTCATAAAACTTCAAACGCGTTTTTCTCGAAACCACTTTTGTCATACTGGGAGGACGGATTTCTCGGTGACTATTGTATGGATCAAATTGAAATTTTTACAGTAGCTTCACAACAATATCCTCCATGGTAGTACGTAGCCGTTTTTTGATTGAATGTAAACTTTTTTTTTTATAAACAATTCAATGCACATTTTTCATGCAAAAAGTCGATTCGTTTCTTAAAACATGCATAACTTCTACAAAAATTGATTAAACAAAAAACCCCTACGTACAACCAAGGCCAATTGTATATAGATTATAAATTTTTTTTATTTCTTATTCCAAGTCTCACGCATGGCGAGAAATCCGTCCTCCCGTGGCGGTGTTTTTACAAAAGCTGTTTCCACCGATGGGCTCTGCCGCCCCCATTTTGTACGAAAATGACAAAAAAAAAATTTTTCGTACTTCAATATATGTTAAATAAATCCTCTGAAAAGAAATTCTTTTCCGCTTGTCATACTTCCAAAATAAATTGTCAAATTTAGGTCTCTTTTTCTGGCTCTAGAATGGTGTTGCCCCTTAACAAATATCGAAAACAGAAGTGTCTGCCTCGAGGCCCTCCCGCATTTTATATTGGACATTCCCCTGCGACGTTGCCTAGCAACCACACCGATTCCACGAGGAACCGGCGGCGCGCCCTCCGCCGATCTTTGTTACTCCGCCATCACTGTGCGGCCGAACCGCCGAACGCTACTATGCCGCTGTCCCTCTGCGGCCGAGTCGCCACGCCGCTATGCCGCGTGCCGACACCGGCGGCTCGCCGCTATCCGCTTTCAAACGGAGCGGTCCCCGCTTTTGTCCGGGTTTCTGGGAAATGCCCGTCAGAAGACGTTGCCGAAGAATGTCTTTCTTATCCGCCGAAGTGCGCATCAGGTTCGCCGAAATATAGCGGCTGCATCAAATACTTATTAATTTGCGCTTTACTTGGAATCTCAGAGCATGTGCCACGTGTCGCGTGCCACGTGCCCGGGCACGTGTACACTTCTTAGAAAATAATCGCGTCCAGCCAACCGGACGCAGAGCGAGCCAGCTCGCCCCCGCCCGGGTTCTTACCTCTCCCGAGCAGTGTGGCTCTCGGTGCTATGGTAAGCATCACCCCTCCCGGGCGATTTCTATACTCCCGGTGCTATGGTGATGTTCTTCATGCCGTAACACTCATAATGTTCGACGAATACGGGCACAGGTTTCCCTGTGCACGTAGGGCTTCGAGGTATGGCTCCCATACCTGCTGCTTTTGATCAGCCGCCCCCGAAAACCCCTCTAACTACACCCGATCGTCTGTGTGTTTGGCTATTACTCCAGGCTCTGATATTTCCTCGCAACGCCACATTCTATCCGTAACAAAACCATTATTTTTGTATTAAAAACATTAACTATTAATCAGAATACACTACTGACGATGTAATAGAATCATTCGCTTCATTAATTAATGTTCAAATAAAATAATTAGAAATTATACGTAAAATTATATACGTTGAACATAGGGGTAGTTTTCCAGAGCCTTGAAAAGTGAAAAGATCTCGAGTATAAAAGGTCGAGCGAAAGCCGCCTAGGGTGCAGAACAGTTTTCGAAGTCGAGCAAGCTAGAAGTCTTCAGATAAGTATAATCCGAAACAGTTTTCGCTGGTCAGAGCCGAAATGATTCTCAGGTCTTGATTGGAAAGCGGGTATACGCCATTTGGATACTTGATCGCTGGGTCGTTCTAGTAGCTAGCGAACAGCAGGCTCCCCATTCAAGCGGTCTTGTATCTGAAACTCCGTCAGGGGAGTGCTATGCTCAGCCCCAAGAAAGACTAAGACATCAAAACGAGAGCTCGGAGCTACTCATACATATTATAATTTTTGTCGAATTACTAACGCGCCCTCAGATTCTCGAAGTTTGCTCTGCGTAGTTTCGTAGCCAGCGAATAGCAGGCTCCCCATTTGAGCAGCTTGGTTTCTGAAGCCCGTGTCTTTTGGGTGGCAGTTGAGTAATTACGATTTATAATTAGAGCCAATTCTAATTTGCTACCCTGTTGGACGTATGTTGTTCATCTGAGTCTGGGTCGTTGGGTCGTTCTAGTAGCCAGCGAACAGCAGGCTCCCTAATTAAGCGATCAGGTTTTGGGTGTCAATTTGTGCTCCGACTAAAAGGGTCATGGACAATTAGTTGTCGAGTTAAGTTAGAAAAAGTAACTGTTCCGACGAAAATATATTAACTTCATACAAATTTTAGAATTTTGAATCAATCAAAGAATATTGTTCTGTCACAATCGTATCTCGCGTAGTCGACTACACCGTGTTAGACAACCGATTAAAAGTATGAATCTTATTAACTTTGTAAAAGCGTAGCAAGCCTAGGGAAAGTCGAATATTGTTAATCTTGTAAAATCATAGCTAGCTTCGAAAGAGAATCAGACTTAGGTAGAATTCATCGTAACGATAGACTATAAAAACGTGTTAATTTTGTTAAATCTTGTAACTGCGTTAGTCTTGAAAGAGTATCAAACCATAGGTATTTAGAATATCGAATCGTGATAATTTTGTAAAAACGTAGTTAGCTTTGAATGAGAATCAGACTTAGGTAGGATTCATCGTAAAGCATTAACCACCGATTTTGTTAGATTAATTTTACATTCACCGATCGCGTATTATTTAATTTATCGAGTTTTCTGTTCATTATGCGATTATGTGTATTTAGTTCTTCTGATTTAGTCGTTCATTATTGAAGTTATAATATTAAATACATATATTTTTCATATTTTTGTTATAATTGTTAATTGTAAATTTTATCATTCTCGTCATTTTATTGAATAAACCAGATTATTGAAAGGTATTGATCTGTGGATTTCACTTCTTAACCGCACACTACACGAACCCCACATTCTTTAGATTTAGTTATTATAGAAGCGAGTCGTTCAGTAGGTAAAAGCCGCTCTTTACCTCACGAGCGCTGTAAATTTCTAAGCATAGTTCCAGAATCGTTACAAATACAACAGTTGCGGTGACATCAGGACATTCTGATCAATGTAACCATTACATTAGTAGATGCTATGTTAGTTTAGTCAGTAGTAATCGTGGCGAGTACACTTTAACATTAATATTTGCGATATGGAGAAAAAATGCAATGAAACAACATTGGAAGAAAGAAAAATTGTTATACGGTTACATGAAGAAGGTGAATCATATAGAAATATATCAAAAAAACTAAAAAGAAGTCGATCCACTGTACAAAGTATTATAAACAAGTATAAAAAAGAAGGAATAGGACAGAATAAAGAAGTACCTCGAAAATTAACTACGAGAGAAGAACGTAAAATCGTCCGAACTATTAAAGAAAAACCAAATTCGAATCGGAGCACTCACTCACTATCTCTCTCTCCCTCTCACACACTTTGCCGCTCTGTCACACGTTATTCGCTTAAATTCTTACAGAAGTTATATTGCACCACCGCAGCTTTCGGCTAGACCCTTTCACCGGTATTACATTCTGCATTTCATCTTCGTTAAATTAAATGCCGGACAAGATATTTCGTACGCCTCCCAGATCAAGTGTGGGTGCAATCATTATCTACCTGAGAATTAACGGAAGAATTAGTAAAGAGAGGACATCGACTAGAGCAATAGTGCCTCGCGGTCAGGTTGGCCGAACAAACGCAGAGTGCAATGGGTGCATATCGGATTTCTCCGACACCGGAACGGTCTTTCTATCCTTGTCTCGCCTGTCAGAGCCCGTGTACCGCGCCGCGTTTAAACCCCGTCTACTCCATGTAGGGGGCACTAGCCCCCTGTCGACCTTTTCTGTAAATACCGAGCCATATAACAATCCTCCCGAATCCCGATCGACACCTAATAACGCTCTAAGTAACTGAGCGAAAAAGAATAGTTCCCGCGCAAACGAAAATGTCCGGAATAATTCCGCGAGGGGGGAACAAGAGTCGCCAAGTGACGTTGGAATTGTGATAGGATAGGATATCTTTCCGCCAACTGAATGAGCCCCCAACGACAATATTATTATCGGTGCGGGAAAAGTGGAGTTACAGTAGCTACTTGTGGCAAATGTGCGGGAATCCAAAGACGGAGTTATCACGATTTTTATTTTTATAATGCATTTACTATCGTAACTTGAATTCCCTTTACTTTATCAAAGTTCAAATTAAGACCGATTCAACTTGTGCTTTAGTAGATTCCGGATCGAGTAGAACATTCTTCGGAAAAGATGCCATTTCTATTATCGAACATAACAACGTCCCGACACAAGTGTCCCGAACTTGTCGTATAATGACCGCCACCGGTCAGGTGGAGGAAACCAGCGCGAGCATAGAAACTCAGAAATATTTTTACTGCCGAACCTCGAGTTACCGTGCATAGTCGGAATAGACTTCCTAAATTCCTTCGAAATTACCGTTGACTTCTCTCGCGTCGTATGGTGTTTTTCGTTTGATCCTGCGACCCTATTCTCTTTTTATACCGAAAATAACGACCCACGCCCCGTATAGACCGCGCCGTGCTTAGTAATTTTGGAAGAATAAAGTTGTACAATTGTGTATGTCTTATTTTTGTAAATGATCAGTAAGGTCAAATAGAGTAAACTGAGGAAAGTAGTTAAAGTAAAAAAGTAACTGCGTTGAAGTGAGGTCTAACACCGTAATGCGGAGCAATAAACTACATACAGGTGCTATTAAAGCTTGAATAGAAACTAGTGTACAGAAGTAAGGAATGATAGGAATCCAACATCAATATAATATAACGAATATACATCAAACACAGTTTCCAAACTGCGTTTAAAATGCTACAACTGAGCCACAGAAGTGTATAGTGTGACTAGTCAATAGGGTTTATGAATAAAATGTACGTTTCGACATTCGACATACAACAGTATATGAAGTTTTAAGGAAGTTTATCCGTACCATGTTTATTACGTACAGGCGCTTAAACAAGATAATTCCTTTACGACATTTTTTACTGCAGATGTCTACTGGGAATCAACACTCTGTTCATTAATTTTTTCACCGACGAAGTTGTTTTTACCGGAGAAAAATTTATATGCTATTTTTCATTCAAGACGTCAATAGTTCAAGATAAATGTGTAGGTTCCTGTCTATACAATTATCTTCCTTTTTTAAATAATTTTGTTTTTTTTCCCAATAAAATGGGGGGCGGGGGGGGAAACACCCCCAATAAAATTTAATCGAATATCTGTTTGTCTTAATCAAATATTAAACACGTCGAATCTTACGTAAAAAATTAATTACGAAATCAAAGTCATATGGTAATTATGGATGAAAACCCCGTTGAAATTGGCACACCGCGATTGTGTGTACATGAACGATATATCAACTCCGTAATTAATTAT
>JASVEB010000260.1:0-10096 GCA_036983795.1 Megachile lagopoda | reverse complement strand
CAATGTTGATAATATCGATAAATTTGAAAAAATTGAAAAAATTTGATAAATTCAAAAAATTGAAAAAATCGATAAAATCGCTAAAATTGATAATATTGATAATACTGATAATATTCACAATGTAGATGATAGCAACAATGTTGATAACATCGATAAAATTGAAAAAATTTGAAAAATTCAAAAAATTGAAAAAATCGATGAAATTGATAATATTGATAATATTGATAATATTCACAATGTAGATGATAGCAACAATGTTGATAATATCGATAAAATTGAAAAAATTTGAAAAGTTCAAAAAATTGAAAAAATCGATGAAATGGATAATATTGATAATACTGATAATATTCACAATGTAGATGATAGCAACAATGTTGATAATATCGAAAAAATTGAAAAAATTTGAAAAATTCAAAAAATTGAAAAAATCGATAAAATCGATAATATTGATAATATTGATAATATTCACAATGTAGATGTTAGCAACAATGTTGATAATATCGATAAAATTGAAAAAATTTGAAAAATTCAAGAAATTGAAAAAATCGATAAAATTGATAAAATTGATAATATTGATAATATTGATAATATTCACAATGTTGATGATAGCAACAATGTTGATAATATCGATAAAATTGAAAAAATTGAAAAAATTCAAAAAATGCAAAAAATCGATAAAATTGATAATATTGATAATATTGATAATATTCACAATGTTGATGATAGCAACAATGTTGATAATATCGATAAAATTGAAAAAATTTGAAAAATTCAAAAAATTCAAAAAATCGATAAAATTGATAATATTGATAATATTGATAATATTCACAATGTTGATGATAGCAACAATGTTGATAATATCGATGAAATTGAAAAAATTTGAAAAATTCAAAAAATTGAAAAAATCGATAAAATTGATAATATTGATAATATTGATAATATTCACAATGTAGATGATAGCAACAATGTTGATAATATCGAAAAAATTGAAAAAATCGGAAAAATTGGAAAAATTGAAAAAATCGATAAAATCGATAATATTGATAATATTGATAATATTCACAATGTAGATGATAGCAACAATGTTGATAATATCGAAAAAATTGAAAAAATTGAAAAAATATGAAAAATTCAAAAAATCGAAAAAATCGATAAAATTGATAATATTGATAATATTGATAATATTCACAATGTAGATGATAGCAACAATGTTGATAATTTCGATAAAATGAAAAAATTTGAAAAATTCCAAAAATTGAAAAAATCCATAAAATTGATAATATTGATAATATTGATAATATTCACAATGTAGATGATAGCAACAATGTTGATAATATCGAAAAAATTGAAAAAATTGAAAAATTCAAAAAATCGAAAAAATCGATAAAATCGATAAAATTGATAATATTGATAATACTGATAATATTGATAATATTCAACAATGTTCATAATATCGAAAATTGAAAAAAATTGGAAAAATCGATAATATTGATAATATTGATAATATTCACAATGTTGATGATAGCAACAATGTTGATAATATCGATAAAATTGAAAAAATTGAAAAAATTGAAAAATTCAAAAAATTCAAAAAATCGATAAAATCGGTAATATTGATAATATTGATAATATTCACAATGTAGATGATAGCAACAATGTTGATAATATCGAAAAAATTGAAAAAATTTGAAAAATTCAAAAAATTGAAAAAATCGATAAAATCGGTAATATTGATAATATTGATAATATTCACAATGTAGATGATAGCAACAATGTTGATAATATCGAAAAAATTGAAAAAATTGAAAAATTCAAAAAATTGAAAAAATCGATAAAATTGATAATATTGATAATATTGATAATATTCACAATGTAGATGATAGCAACAATGTTGATAATATCGATAAAATTGAAGAAATTCGAAAAATTGAAAAAATTGAAAAAATCGATAAAATCGATAATATTGATAATATTGATAATATTCACAATGTAGATGTTAGCAACAATGTTGATAATATCGATAAAATTGAAAAAATTTGAAAATTCAAAATTGAAAATCGATAAAATGATACTGATAATATTGATAATATTCACAATGTTGATGATAGCAGGAATGTTGATAATATCGATAAAAACCAAAAGAATTTGAAAAATTCAAAAAATTGAAAAAATCGATGTAATGATAATATTGATAATATTGATAATATTCAGAATGTAGATGATAGCAACAATGTTGATAATATCGATAAAATTGAAAAAATTTGAAAAATTCAAAAAATTGAAAAAATCGATAAAATTGATAATATTGATAATATTGATAATATTCACAATGTAGATGATAGCAACAATGTTGATAATATCGAAAAAATTGAAAAAATTGGAAAAATTCAAAAAATTGAAAAATCGATAAAGCTGATAATATTGATAATATTGATAATTTTCACAATGTAGATGATAGCAACAATGTTGATAATATCGAAAAAATTGAAAAAATTTGAAAAATTCAAAAAATTGAAAAAATCGATAAAATTGATAATATTGATAATATTGATAATATTCACAATGTAGATGATAGCAACAATGTTGATAATATCGCTAAAATTGAAAATATCAAATAATTCAAATAATTGAAAAAATCGATAAAACTGATAATATTGATAATATTGATAATATTGATAATATTCACAATGTAGATGATAGCAACAATGTTGATAATATCGATAAAATTGAAAAAATTTGAAAAATTCAAAAAATTTCAAAAGTCGATAAAATCGATAATATTGATAATATTGATAATATTCACAATGTAGATGATAGCAACAATGTTGATAATATCGAAAAAATTGAAAAAATTGGAAAAATTCAAAAAATTGAAAAAATCGATAAAATTGATAATATTGATAATATTGATAATATTCACAATGTAGATGATAGCAACAATGTTGATAATATCGATAAAATTGAAAAAATTTGAAAAATTCAGAAAATTGAAAAAATCGATAAAATCGATAATATTGATAATATTGATAATATTCACAATGTTGATGATAGCAACAATGTTGATAATATCGATAAAATTGAAAAAATTTGAAAAATTCAAAAAATTGAAAAAATCGATAAAATTGATAATATTGATAATATTGATAATATTCACAATGTAGATGATAGCAACAATGTTGATAATATCGATAAAATTGAAAAAATTTCAAAAATTCAAAAAATTGAAAAAATCGATAAAATTTATAATATTGATAATATTGATAATATTCACAATGTAGATGATAGCAACAATGTTGATAATATCGATAAAATTGAAAAAATTTGAAAAATTCAAAAAATTCAAAAAATCGATAAAATTGATAATATTGATAATATTGATAATATTCACAATGTAGATGATAGCAACAATGTTGATAATATCGAAAAAATTGAAAAAATTTGAAAAATTCAAAAATTGAAAAAATCGATGAAATTGATAATATTGATAATATTGATAATATTCACAATGTAGATGATAGCAACAATGTTGATCATATCGATAAAATTGAAAAAATTGAAAAAATTTGAAAAATTCAAAAAATTGAAAAAATCGATAAAATGATAATATTGATAATATTGATAATATTGATAATATTCACAATGTTGATAATATCGAAAAAATTGAAAAAATTGAAAAATTGAAATTCAAAAAATTGAAAAAATCGATAAAATTGATAATATTGATAATATTCACAATGTAGATGATAGCAACAATGTTGATAATATCTATATAATTGAAAAAATGTGAAAAATTTGAAAAATTCAAAAAATTGAAGAAATTGATAATATTGATAATATTGATAATATTCACAATGTTGATGATAGCAACAATGTTGATAATATCGAAAAAATTGACAAAATTGAAAAAATTTGAAAAATTCAAAAAATTGAAAAAATCGATAAAATCGGTAATATTGATAATATTGATAATATTCACAATGTAGATGATAGCAACAATGTTGATAATATCGATAAAATTGAAAAAATATGACTAAATTGTAAAAATCGAATGAATCGATAAAAATGATAATATTGATAATATTGATAATATTGACAATGTAGATGATAGCAACAATGTTGATTATATCGATAAAATTGAAAAAATTGCAAAAAATTGAAAAAATCGATAAAATTGATAATATTGATAATATTGATAATATTCACAATGTTGATGATAGCAACAATGTTGATAATATCGAATAAATTGAAAAAATTAGAAAAATTCAAAAAATTGAAAAAATCGAAAAAGTCGATAAAATTGATAATATTGATAATATTGATAATATTCACAATGTAGATGATAGCAACAATGTTGATAATATCGATAAAATTGAAAAAATTAGAAAAATTCCAAAAATTTCAAAAATCGATAAAATTGATAATATTGATAATATTGATAATATTCACAATGTAGATGATAGCAACAATGTTGATAATATCGATAAAATTGAAAAAATTTGAAAAATTCAAAAAATTGAAAAAATCGATAAAATCGGTGATATTGATAATATTGATAATATTCACAATGTAGATGATAGCAACAATGTTGATAATATCGATAAAATTGAAAAAATTGAAAAAATTTGATAAATCCAAAAACATGAAAAAATCGATAAAATCGCTATAATTGATAATATTGATAATATTGATAATATTCACAATGTAGATGATAGCAACAATGTTGATAATATCGATAAAATTGAAAAAATTTGAAAAATTCAAAAAATTGAAAAAATCGATAAAATCGGTGATATTGATAATATTGATAATATTCACAATGTAGATGATAGCAACAATGTTGATAATATCGATAAAATTGAAAAAATTGAAAAAATTTGAAAAATTCAAAAAATTGAAAAAATCGATAAAATCGATAAAATGGGTAATATTGATAATATTGATAATATTCACAATGTAGATGATAGCAACAATGTTGACAACATCGATAAAATTGAAAAAATTTGAAAAATTGAAAAATTGAAAAAATTTGATAAAATTGATAATATTGATAATATATTATCAATATTATCAATTTTATCGATTTTTTCAATTTTTTGAATTTTTCAAATTTTTTCAATTTTATCGATATTATCAACATTGTTGCTATCATCTACATTGTGAATATTATCAGTATTATCAATATTATCAATTTTAGCGATTTTATCGATTTTTTCAATTTTTTGAATTTATCAAATTTTTTCAATTTTTTCAATTTCATCGATGTTATCAACATTGTTGCTGTCATCAACATTCTGAATATTATCAATATTATCAATATCACCGATTTTATCGATTTTTTCAATTTTTCTAATTTTTCTAATTTTTTCAATTTTATTGATATTATCAACATTGTTGCTATCATCTACATTCTGAATATTATCAGTATTATCAATTTTATCAATTTTAGCGATTTTATCGATGTTTTCAATTTTTTGAATTTATCAAATTTTTTTAATTTTTTCAATTTTATCGATATTATCAACATTGTTGCTATCATCCACATTGTGAATATTATCAATATTACCAATATCACCGATTTTATAGATTTTTTCAATTTTTTGAGATTTTCAAGTTTTTTCATTTTTATCGAAATTATCAACATTGTTGCTATCATCTACATTGTGAATATTATCAATATTATCAATTTCATTGATTTTTTCAATTTTTTGAACTTTACAAATTTTTTCAATTTTATCGATATTATCAACATTGTTGCTATCATCAACATTGTGAATATTATCAGTATTATCAATATTATCAATTTTATCGATTTTATCGATTTTTTCAATTTTTCTAATTTTTCTAATTTTTTCAATTTTATCGATATTATCAACATTGTTGCTATCATCTACATTGTGAATATTATCAGTATTATCAATATTATCAATTTTATCGATTTTTTCGATTTTTTGAATTTTTCAAATTTTTTCAATTTTTTCAATTTTATCGATATTATCAACATTGTTGCTATCATCTACATTGTGAATATTATCAATATTATCAATATTATCAATTTTATCGATTTTTTCAATTTTTTGAATTTTTCAAATTTTTTCAATTTTATCGATATTATCAACATTGTTGCTATCATCTACATTGTGAATATTATCAATATTATCAATATTATCAATTTTATCGATTATCTCCATTTTTTTAATTTTCCACATTTTTTCAATTTTTTAAATTTAATCGATATTATCAACATTGTTGCTGTCACCAACATTCTGAATATTATCAATATTATCAATATTATCAATTTTATCGATTTTTTCAATTTTTTGAATTTTTCAAATTTTTTCAATTTTATCGATATTATCAACATTGTTGCTATCATCAACATTCTGAATATTATCAATATTATCAATTTTATCGATTTTTTGAATTTTTTGAATTTTTCAGATTTTTTCAATTTTTTCAATTTTTTCGATATTATCAACATTGTGAATATTATCAATATTATCAATATTATCAATATTACCGATTTCATCGATTTTTTCAAATTTTTTCAATTTTTTCAATTTTTTCAAATTTATCGATATTATCAACATTGTTGCTATCATCAACATTGTGAATATTATCAATATTATCAATATTATCAATTTTATCGATTTTTTCAATTTTTTGAATTTTTCAAATTTTTTCAATTTTTTCGATATTATCAATATTGTTGCTATCATCTACATTGTGAATATTATCAATATTATCAATATTATCAATTTTATCGATTTTTTGAATTCTTTGAATTTTTTAAATTTTTTCAATTTTATCGATATTATCAACATTGTTGCTATCATCTACATTGTGAATATTATCAATATTATCAATATTAATAATTTCATCGATTTTTTCAATTTTTCAAATTTTTTCAATTTTATCGATATTATCAACATTGTTGCTATCATCTACATTGTGAATATTATCAATATTATCAATATTATCAATTTTATCGATTTTTTCAATTTTTTGAATTTTTCAAATTTTTCAAATTATTCGAATTCTTTCAATTTTGTCGATATTATCAACATTGTTGCTATCATCTACATTGTGAATATTATCACTATTATCAATATTATCGATTTTATCGATTTTTCAATTTTTGAATTTTTCAAATTTTTTCAATTTTTTCGATATCATCAAGATTGTTGCTATCATCTACATTCTGAATATTATCAATATTATCAATATTATCGATTTTATCGATTTTATCAATTTTTTGAATGTTTCGAATTTTTGCAATTTTTTCGATATTATCAACATTGTTGCTATCATCTACATTGTGAATATTATCAATATTATCAATATTATCAATTTTATCGATTTTTTCAATTTTTTGAATTTTTTCAATTTTTTCAATTTTTTCGATATTATCAACATTGTTGCTATCATCTACATTGTGAATATTATCAATATTATCAATATTATCAATATTACCGATTTTATCGATTTTTTCAATTTTTGAATTTTTCAAATTTTTCAATTTTTTCGATATTATCAACATTGTTGCTATCATCTACATTGTGAATATTATCAATATTATCAATATTATCGATTTTATCGATTTTTTCAATTTTTTGAATTTTTCAAATTTTTTCAATTTTTTCGATATTATCAATATTGTTGCTATCATCTACATTGTGAATATTATCAATATTATCAATATTATCAATTTTATCGATTTTATCAATTTTTTGAATTTTTTAAGTTTTTTCAATTTTTTCGATATTATCAACATTGTTGCTATCATTTACATTGTGAATATTATCAATATTATCAACATTAACAATTTTATCGATTTTTTCAATTTTTTAAATGTTTCAAATTTTTTCAATTTTATCGATATTATCAACATTGTTGCTGACATCAACATTCTGAATATTATTAATATTATCAATTTTATCGATTTTTGAAATTTTTTGATTGTTTTGAATTTTTCAAATTTTTTTCGTTTTTTCAATTTTATCGATATTATCAACATTGTTGCTATCATCTACATTGTGAATATTATCAATATTATCAATATTACCGATTTTATCGATTTTTTCAATTTTTTGAATTTTTCAAATTTTTTCAATTTTTTCGATATTATCAACATTGTTGCTATCATCTACATTGTGAATATTATCAATATTATCAATATTACCGATTTTATCGATTTTTTCAATTTTTTGAATTTTTCAAATTTTTTCAATTTTTTCGATATTATCAATATTGTTGCTATCATCTACATTGTGAATATTATCAATATTATCAATATTACCGATTTTATCGATTTTTTCAATTTTTTGAATTTTTCAAATTTTTTCAATTTTTTCGATATTATCAATATTGTTGCTATCATCTACATTGTGAATATTATCAATATTATCAATATCACCGATTTTATCGATTTTTTGAATTTTTTGAATTTTTCAAATTTTTTCAATTTTTTCAATTTTATCGATATTATCAACATTGTTGCTATCATCTACATTGTGAATATTATCAATATTATCAATTTTATCGATTTTTCCCATTTTTTGAATTGTTCAAATTTTTTCGATATTATCAACATTGTGAATATTATCAATATTATCAATACTATCCATATTATCCATTTTATCGATTTTATCGATTTTATCAATTTTTTGAATTTTTCATATTTTTTAAATTTTTTCGATATTATCAACATTGTTGCTATCATCTACATTGTGAATATTATCAATATTATCAATATTATCAATTTTATGGATTTTTTCAATTTTTGGAATTTTTCAAATTTTTTCAATTTTTGGAATTTTTCAAATTTTTTGAATTTTTTGAATTTTTCAAATTTTTTCATTTTATCGAAATTATCAACATTGTTGCTATCATCTACATTGTGAATATTATCAGTATTATCAATATTATCAATTTTATCGATTTTATCGATTTTTTGAATTTATCATATTTTTTCAATTTTTTCAATTTTTTCGATATTATCAACATTGTTGCTATCATCTACATTGTGACTACTATCAATATTATCAATATTACCGATTTTATCGATTTTTTCAATTTTTTGAATTTTTCAAATTTTTTCAATTTTTTCGATATTATCAACATTGTTGCTATCATCTACATTGTGAATATTACCACTATTATCAATATTATGAATTTTATCGATTTTTTCCATTTTTTGAATTTTTCAAATTTTTTCAATTTCAGCGATATTATCAACATTGTTGCTATCATCAACATTGTGAATATCATCAATATTATCAATATTATCAATTTCATCGATTTTTTGAATTTTTTGAATTTTTTCAAATTTTTCGATATTATCAACATTGTTGCTATCATCAACATTGTGAATATTATCAATATTATCAATATTATCAATTTTATCGATTTTTTTGCATTTTTTGAATTTTTTGATATTTTCAATTTTAGCGGTATTTTCAGCATTCTTGCTATCATCAAAATTGTGAATATTATCAATATTATCAATATTATCAATATAATCAATTTTATCAATTTTATCGATTTTTTCAATTTCTTGAATTTTTCAAATTTTTCAATTTTATCGATATTATCAACATTGTTGCTATCATCTACATTGTGAATATTATCAATATTATCAATATTATCGATTTTATCGATTTTTTCAATTTTTTGAATTTTTCAAATTTCTTTAATTTTTTCGATATTATCAATATTATTGTTATCATCTACATTGTGAATATTATCAATATTATCAATATTATCCATTTCATCGATTTTTTCAATTTTTTGAATTTTTCAAATTTTTTCAATTTTATCGATATTATAAACATTGTTGCTATCATGTACATTGTGAATATTATCAGTATTATCAATATTATCCATTTCATCGATTTTTTCAATTTTTTGAATTTTTCAAATTTTTTCAATTTTATCGATGTTATCAACATTGTTGCTATCATCTACATTCTGAATATTATCAGTATTATCAATATTATCAATTTTAGCGATTTTATCGATTTTTTCAATTTTTTGAATTTATCAAATTTTTTCAATTTTTTCAATTTTATCGATGTTATCAACATTGTTGCTGTCATCA
>JASVEB010000259.1:0-10185 GCA_036983795.1 Megachile lagopoda | reverse complement strand
ACACAGAGACACAGAGACAGAGACACAGAGACAGAGACACAGAGACAGAGACAGAGACACAGAGACAGAGACAGAGACACAGAGATAGAGACACAGAGACAGAGACACAGAGACAGAGACACAGAGACAGAGACACAGAGACAGAGACACAGAGACAGAGACACAGAGACAGAGACACAGAGACAGAGACACAGAGACAGAGACACAGAGACAGAGACACAGAGACAGAGACACAGATACAGCGACACAGAGACAGAGACACTGAGACACAGAGACAGAGACACAGAGACAGAGACGCAGAGACAGAGACGCAGGGACAGAGAGACAGAGACTGAGACACGGAGGCACGGAGACACAGAGACGGAGATACAGAGACAGAGACAGAGAGACAGAGACACAGAGACAGAGACACAGAGACAGAGACACAGAGACAGAGACACAGAGACAGAGACACAGAGACAGAGACACAGAGACAGAGACACAGAGACAGAGACACAGAGACAGAGACACAGAGACAGAGACACAGAGACAGAGACAGAGACACAGAGACAGAGACACAGAGACAGAGACACAGAGACAGAGACACAGAGACAGAGACACAGAGACAGAGACACAGAGACAGAGACACAGAGACAGAGACACAGAGACAGAGACACAGAGACAGAGACACAGAGACAGAGACACAGAGACAGAGACACAGAGACAGAGACACAGAGACAGAGACACAGAGACAGAGACACAGAGACAGAGACACAGAGACAGAGACACAGAGACAGAGACACAGAGACAGAGACACAGAGACAGAGACACAGAGACAGAGACACAGAGACAGAGACACAGAGACAGAGACACAGAGACAGAGACACAGAGACAGAGACAGAGACACAGAGACAGAGACACAGAGGCAGAGACAGAGACGCAGAGACAGAGACGTAGAGACAGAGACACAGAGACAGATACAGAGACACAGAGACACAGAGACACAGAGACAGAGACAAAGAGACAGACACACAGAGACAGAGACACAGAGACAGAGACACAGAGACAGAGACACAGAGACAGAGACACAGAGACAGAGACACAGAGACAGAGACACAGAGACAGAGACACAGAGACAGAGACACAGAGACAGAGACACAGAGACAGAGACACAGAGACAGAGACACAGAGACAGAGACACAGAGACAGAGACAGAGACAGAGACACAGAGACAGAGACACAGAGACAGAGACACAGAGACAGAGACACAGAGACAGAGACACAGAGACAGAGACACAGAGACAGAGACACAGAGACAGAGACACAGAGACAGAGACACAGAGACAGAGACACAGAGACAGAGACACAGAGACAGAGACACAGAGACAGAGACACAGAGACAGAGACACAGAGACAGAGACACAGAGACAGAGACACAGAGACAGAGACACAGAGACAGAGACACAGAGACAGAGACACAGAGACAGAGACACAGAGACAGAGACACAGAGACAGAGACAGAGACACAGAGACAGAGACACAGAGACAGAGACACAGAGACAGAGACACAGAGACAGAGACACAGAGACAGAGACACAGAGACAGAGACACAGAGACAGAGACACAGAGACAGAGACACAGAGACAGAGACACAGAGACAGAGACACAGAGACAGAGACACAGAGACAGAGACACAGAGACAGAGACACAGAGACAGAGACACAGAGACAGAGACACAGAGACAAAGACGCAGAGCCAGAGACATAGAGACAGAGAGACCGGGACAGAGACACAGAGACAGAGACACAGAGACAGAGACACAGAGACAGAGACACAGAGACAGAGACACAGAGACAGAGACAGAGACAGAGACACAGAGACAAAGACACAGAGACAGAGACACAGAGACAGAGACACAGAGACAGAGACACAGAGACAGAGACACAGAGACAGAGACACAGAGACAGAGACACAGAGACAGAGACACAGAGACAGAGACACAGAGACAGAGACACAGAGACAGAGACACAGAGACAGAGACACAGAGACAGAGACACAGAGACAGAGACACAGAGACAGAGACACAGAGACAGAGACACAGAGACAGAGACACAGAGACAGAGACACAGAGACAGAGACACAGAGACAGAGACACAGAGACAGAGACACAGAGACAGAGACACAGAGACAGAGACACAGAGACAGAGACAGAGACAGAGACACAGAGACAGAGACACAGAGACAGAGACACAGAGACAGAGACACAGAGACAGAGACACAGAGACAGAGACAGAGACACAGAGACAGAGACACAGAGGCAGAGACAGAGACAGAGACACAGAGACAGAGACACAGAGACAGAGACACAGAGACAGAGACACAGAGACAGAGACACAGAGACAGAGACACAGAGACAGAGACACAGAGACAGAGACACAGAGACAGAGACACAGAGACAGAGACACAGAGACAGAGACACAGAGACAGAGACACAGAGACAGAGACACAGAGACAGAGACACAGAGACAGAGACACAGAGACAGAGACACAGAGACAGAGACACAGAGACAGAGACACAGAGACAGAGACACAGAGACAGAGACACAGAGACAGAGACACAGAGACAGAGACACAGAGACAGAGACACAGAGACAGAGACACAGAGACAGAGACACAGAGACAGAGACACAGAGACAGAGACACAGAGACAGAGACACAGAGACAGAGACACAGAGACAGAGACACAGAGACAGAGACACAGAGACAGAGACACAGAGACAGAGACACAGAGACAGAGACACAGAGACAGAGACACAGAGACAGAGACACAGAGACAGAGACACAGAGACAGAGACACAGAGACAGAGACACAGAGACAGAGACACAGAGACAGAGACACAGAGACAGAGACACAGAGACAGAGACACAGAGACAGAGACACAGAGACAGAGACACAGAGACAGAGACACAGAGACAGAGACACAGAGACAGAGACACAGAGACAGAGACACAGAGACAGAGACACAGAGACAGAGACACAGAGACAGAGACACAGAGACAGAGACACAGAGACAGAGACACAGAGACAGAGACACAGAGACAGAGACACAGAGACAGAGACACAGAGACAGAGACACAGAGACAGAGACACAGAGACAGAGACACAGAGACAGAGACACAGAGACAGAGACACAGAGACAGAGACACAGAGACAGAGACACAGAGACAGAGACACAGAGACAGAGACACAGAGACAGAGACACAGAGACAGAGACACAGAGACAGAGACACAGAGACAGAGACACAGAGACAGAGACACAGAGACAGAGACACAGAGACAGAGACACAGAGACAGAGACACAGAGACAGAGACACAGAGACAGAGACACAGAGACAGAGACACAGAGACAGAGACACAGAGACAGAGACACAGAGACACAGAGACAGAGACACAGAGACAGAGACACAGAGACAGAGACACAGAGACAGAGACACAGAGACAGAGACACAGAGACAGAGACACAGAGACAGAGACACAGAGACAGAGACACAGAGACAGAGACACAGAGACAGAGACACAGAGACAGAGACACAGAGACAGAGACACAGAGACAGAGACACAGAGACAGAGACACAGAGACAGAGACACAGAGACAGAGACACAGAGACAGAGACACAGAGACAGAGACACAGAGACAGAGACACAGAGACAGAGACACAGAGACAGAGACACAGAGACAGAGACACAGAGACAGAGACACAGAGACAGAGACACAGAGACAGAGACACAGAGACAGAGACACAGAGACAGAGACACAGAGACAGAGACACAGAGACAGAGACACAGAGACAGAGACACAGAGACAGAGACACAGAGACAGAGACACAGAGACAGAGACACAGAGACAGAGACACAGAGACAGAGACACAGAGACAGAGACACAGAGACAGAGACACAGAGACAGAGACACAGAGACAGAGACACAGAGACAGAGACACAGAGACAGAGACACAGAGACAGAGACACAGAGACAGAGACACAGAGACAGAGACACAGAGACAGAGACACAGAGACAGAGACACAGAGACAGAGACACAGAGACAGAGACACAGAGACAGAGACACAGAGACAGAGACACAGAGACAGAGACACAGAGACAGAGACACAGAGACAGAGACACAGAGACAGAGACACAGAGACAGAGACACAGAGACAGAGACACAGAGACAGAGACACAGAGACAGAGACACAGAGACAGAGACACAGAGACAGAGACACAGAGACAGAGACACAGAGACAGAGACACAGAGACAGAGACACAGAGACAGAGACACAGAGACAGAGACACAGAGACAGAGACACAGAGACAGAGACACAGAGACAGGGACAGAGACAGAGACACAGAGACAGAGACACAGAGACAGAGACACAGAGACAGAGACACAGAGACAGAGACACAGAGACAGAGACACAGAGACAGAGACACAGAGACAGAGACACAGAGACAGAGACACAGAGACAGAGACACAGAGACAGAGACACAGAGACAGAGACACAGAGACAGAGACACAGAGACAGAGACACAGAGACAGAGACACAGAGACAGAGACACAGAGACAGAGACACAGAGACAGAGACACAGAGACAGAGACACAGAGACAGAGACACAGAGACAGAGACACAGAGACAGAGACACAGAGACAGAGACACAGAGACAGAGACACAGAGACAGAGACACAGAGACAGAGACACAGAGACAGAGACACAGAGACAGAGACACAGAGACAGAGACACAGAGACAGAGACACAGAGACAGAGACACAGAGACAGAGACACAGAGACAGAGACACAGAGACAGAGACACAGAGACAGAGACACAGAGACAGAGACACAGAGACAGAGACACAGAGACAGAGACACAGAGACAGAGACACAGAGACAGAGACACAGAGACAGAGACACAGAGACAGAGACACAGAGACAGAGACACAGAGACAGAGACACAGAGACAGAGACACAGAGACAGAGACACAGAGACAGAGACACAGAGACAGAGACACAGAGACAGAGACACAGAGACAGAGACACAGAGACAGAGACACAGAGACAGAGACACAGAGACAGAGACACAGAGACAGAGACACAGAGACAGAGACACAGAGACAGAGACACAGAGACAGAGACACAGAGACAGAGACACAGAGACAGAGACACAGAGACAGAGACACAGAGACAGAGACACAGAGACAGAGACACAGAGACAGAGACACAGAGACAGAGACACAGAGACAGAGACACAGAGACAGAGACACAGAGACAGAGACAGAGACAGAGACAGAGACACAGAGACAGAGACACAGAGACAGAGACACAGAGACAGAGACACAGAGACAGAGACACAGAGACAGAGACACAGAGACAGAGACACAGAGACAGAGACACAGAGACAGAGACACAGAGACAGAGACAGAGACAGAGACACAGAGACAGAGACACAGAGACAGAGACACAGAGACAGAGACACAGAGACAGAGACACAGAGACAGAGACACAGAGACAGAGACACAGAGACAGAGACAGAGACAGAGACACAGAGACAGAGACACAGAGACAGAGACACAGAGACAGAGACACAGAGACAGAGACACAGAGACAGAGACACAGAGACAGAGACACAGAGACAGAGACACAGAGACAGAGACACAGAGACAGAGACACAGAGACACAGAGACAGAGACACAGAGACAGAGACACAGAGACAGAGACACAGAGACAGAGACAGAGACACAGAGACAGAGACACAGAGACAGAGACACAGAGACAGAGACACAGAGACAGAGACACAGAGACAGAGACACAGAGACAGAGACACAGAGACAGAGACACAGAGACAGAGACACAGAGACAGAGACACAGAGACAGAGACACAGAGACAGAGACAGAGACACAGAGACAGAGACACAGAGACAGAGACACAGAGACAGAGACACAGAGACAGAGACAGAGACAGAGACACAGAGACAGAGACACAGAGACAGAGACACAGAGACAGAGACACAGAGACAGAGACACAGAGACAGAGACACAGAGACAGAGACACAGAGACAGAGACACAGAGACAGAGACACAGAGACAGAGACACAGAGACAGAGACACAGAGACAGAGACACAGAGACAGAGACACAGAGACAGAGACACAGAGACAGAGACACAGAGACAGAGACACAGAGACAGAGACACAGAGACAGAGACACAGAGACAGAGACACAGAGACAGAGACACAGAGACAGAGACACAGAGACAGAGACACAGAGACAGAGACACAGAGACAGAGACACAGAGACAGAGACACAGAGACAGAGACACAGAGACAGAGACACAGAGACAGAGACACAGAGACAGAGACACAGAGACAGAGACACAGAGACAGAGACACAGAGACAGAGACACAGAGACAGAGACACAGAGACAGAGACACAGAGACAGAGACACAGAGACAGAGACACAGAGACAGAGACACAGAGACAGAGACACAGAGACACAGAGACAGAGACACAGAGACAGAGACACAGAGACAGAGACACAGAGACAGAGACACAGAGACAGAGACACAGAGACAGAGACACAGAGACAGAGACACAGAGACAGAGACACAGAGACAGAGACACAGAGACAGAGACACAGAGACAGAGACACAGAGACAGAGACACAGAGACAGAGACACAGAGACAAGGACACAGAGACAGAGACACAGAGACAGAGACACAGAGACAGAGACACAGAGACAGAGACACAGAGACAGAGACACAGAGACAGAGACACAGAGACAGAGACACAGAGACAGAGACACAGAGACAGAGACACAGAGACAGAGACACAGAGACAGAGACACAGAGACAGAGACACAGAGACAGAGACACAGAGACAGAGACACAGAGACAGAGACACAGAGACAGAGACACAGAGACAGAGACAGAGACACAGAGACAGAGACACAGAGACAGAGACACAGATTCAGAGACACAGAGACAGAGACACAAAGACAGAGACACAGAGAAACAGAGACGCAGAGACAGAGACGCAGAGACAGAGACGCAGAGACATAGACACAGAGACAGAGACACAGAGACTGAGACACAGAGACAGAGACACAGAGACAGAGACACAGAGACAGAGACACAGAGACAGAGACACAGAGACAGAGACACAGAGACAGAGACACAGAGACAGAGACACAGAGACAGAGACACAGAGACAGAGACACAGAGACAGAGACACAGAGACAGAGACACAGAGACAGAGACACAGAGACAGAGACACAGAGACAGAGACACAGAGACAGAGACACAGAGACAGAGACACAGAGACAGAGACACAGAGACAGAGACACAGAGACAGAGACACAGAGACAGAGACACAGAGACAGAGACACAGAGACAGAGACACAGAGACAGAGACACAGAGACAGAGACACAGAGACAGAGACACAGAGACAGAGACACAGAGACAGAGACACAGAGACAGAGACACAGAGACAGAGACACAGAGACAGAGACACAGAGACAGAGACACAGAGACAGAGACACAGAGACAGAGACACAGAGACAGAGACAGAGACAGAGACAGAGACACAGAGACAGAGACACAGAGACAGAGACACAGAGACAGAGACACAGAGACAGAGACACAGAGACAGAGACACAGGGACAGAGACACAGAGACAGAGACACAGAGACAGAGACACAGAGACAGAGACACAGAGACAGAGACACAGAGACAGAGACACAGAGACAGAGACACAGAGACAGAGACACAGAGACAGAGACACAGAGACAGAGACACAGAGACAGAGACACAGAGACAGAGACACAGAGACAGAGACACAGAGACAGAGACACAGAGACAGAGACACAGAGACAGAGACACAGAGACAGAGACACAGAGACAGAGACACAGAGACAGAGACACAGAGACAGAGACACAGAGACAGAGACACAGAGACAGAGACACAGAGACAGAGACACAGAGACAGAGACACAGAGACAGAGACACAGAGACAGAGACACAGAGACAGAGACACAGAGACAGAGACACAGAGACAGAGACACAGAGACAGAGACACAGAGACAGAGACACAGGGACAGAGACACAGAGACAGAGACACAGAGACAGAGACACAGAGACAGAGACACAGACACAGAGACACAGAGACAGAGACACAGAGACAGAGACACAGAGACAGAGACAGAGACAGAGACAGAGACACAGAGACAGAGACACAGAGACAGAGACACAGAGACAGAGACACAGAGACAGAGACACAGAGACAGAGACACAGAGACAGAGACACAGAGACAGAGACACAGAGACAGAGACACAGAGACAGAGACACAGAGACAGAGACACAGAGACAGAGACACAGACACAGAGACACAGAGACAGAGACACAGAGACAGAGACACAGAGACAGAGACACAGAGACAGAGACACAGAGACAGAGACACAGAGACAGAGACACAGAGACAGAGACAGAGACAGAGACAGAGACACAGAGACAGAGACACAGAGACAGAGACACAGAGACAGAGACACAGAGACAGAGACACAGAGACAGAGACACAGAGACAGAGACACAGAGACAGAGACACAGAGACAGAGACACAGAGACAGAGACACAGAGACAGAGACACAGAGACAGAGACACAGAGACACAGAGACAGAGACACAGAGACAGAGACACAGAGACAGAGACACAGAGACAGAGACACAGAGACAGAGACACAGAGACAGAGACACAGAGACAGAGACACAGAGACAGAGACACAGAGACAGAGACACAGAGACAGAGACAGAGACAGAGACACAGAGACAGAGACACAGAGACAGAGACACAGAGACAGAGACACAGAGACAGAGACACAGAGACAGAGACACAGAGACAGAGACACAGAGACAGAGACACAGAGACAGAGACACAGAGACAGAGACACAGAGACAGAGACACAGAGACAGAGACACAGAGACAGAGACACAGAGACAGAGACACAGAGACAGAGACACAGAGACAGAGACACAGAGACAGAGACACAGAGACAGAGACACAGAGACAGAGACACAGAGACAGAGACACAGAGACAGAGACACAGAGACAGAGACACAGAGACAGAGACACAGAGACAGAGACACAGAGACAGAGACACAGAGACAGAGGCACAGAGACAGAGACACAGAGACAGAGACACAGAGACAGAGACACAGAGACAGAGACACAGAGACAGAGACACAGAGACAGAGACACAGAGACAGAGACACAGAGACAGAGACACAGAGACAGAGACACAGAGACAGAGACACAGAGACAGAGACACAGAGACAGAGACACAGAGACAGAGACAGAGACACAGAGACAGAGACACAGAGACAGAGACACAGAGACAGAGACACAGAGACAGAGACACAGAGACAGAGACACAGAGACAGAGACAGAGACACAGAGACAGAGACACAGAGACAGAGACACAGAGACAGAGACACAGAGACAGAGACACAGAGACAGAGACACAGAGACAGAGACACAGAGACTGAGACACTGAGACAGAGACACAGAGACAGAGACACAGAGACAGAGACACAGAGACAGAGACACAGAGACAGAGACACAGAGACAGAGACACAGAGACAGAGACACAGAGACAGAGACACAGAGACAGAGACACAGAGACAGAGACACAGAGACAGAGACACAGAGACAGAGACACAGAGACAGAGACACAGAGACAGAGACACAGAGACAGAGACACAGAGACAGAGACACAGAGACAGAGACACAGAGACAGAGACACAGAGACAGAGACACAGAGACAGAGACACAGAGACAGAGACACAGAGACAGAGACACAGAGACAGAGACACAGAGACAGAGACACAGAGACAGAGACACAGAGACAGAGACACAGAGACAGAGACACAGAGACACAGAGACAGAGACACAGAGACAGAGACACAGAGACAGAGACACAGAGACAGAGACACAGAGACAGAGACACAGAGACAGAGACACAGAGACAGAGACACAGAGACAGAGACACAGAGACAGAGACACAGAGACAGAGACACAGAGACAGAGACAGAGACAGAGGCACAGAGACAGAGACACAGAGACAGAGACACAGAGACAGAGACACAGAGACAGAGACACAGAGACA
>JASVEB010000258.1:0-10229 GCA_036983795.1 Megachile lagopoda | reverse complement strand
TTTTGGTTTTTTGGATTTTTGGTTTGGTTTGATTTTTGGTGTTTGGGTGTGGGTGTGTGGGTATGGGTTGTGATTATTGGGGTGTTGTGATTTTTGGTTTTTTGGTTTTTGGGTTTTTGGATTTTTGGATTTTGATGTTTTGGTGTTGGGTGTTGTGGTGTTGTGGATATTGGGTGTGTGTATTATTGGGGTGTTGTGAGTGTTTGGGTTTTTTGGTTTTTTGGGTTTTGTTGGATTTTTTGGATTTTGATGTGTTTTGGGTGTTGTGGTGTTGTGGGTGTTGTGGATATTGGGTGTGTGATTATTGGGGTGTGTGAGGTTTTTTGTTTTTTGGGTTTTTGGGGTTTTTGGATTTTTGGGATTTTGGATGTTTTGGGTGTTGGTGGGTGTTGTGGGTATTGGTGTGGTGTGATTATTGGGGTGTGTAGTGTTTTGGTTTTTTGGGTTTTTTGGGTTTTTGGATTTTTTGGGATTTTGAGTATTTTGGGTGTTTGGGGTGTTGTGGGTGTTGTGGTATTGGGTTGTGTGATTATTGGGGTGGTGTGAGTGTTTGGTTTTTTGGTTTTTGGGTTTTTTGGTTTTTTGGGGTTTTGTAGGTTTTGGTGTTGTGGTGTTGTGGATATTGGGGTGTGTGATTATTGGGGTGTTGTGAGTTTTTTGATTTTTGGGTTTTTTGGGTTTATGTTGTGGGTTTTTGGGTGTTGTGGGTGTTGTGGGTATTGGGTGTGTGTATTATTGGGTGGTGTGAGTGTTTGTTGGGTTTTTTGGTTTTTTGGAGTTTTTGGATTTTTGGGATTTTTGAGGTATTTTGGGTGTTTGGGGTGTTGTGGGTGTTGTGGTATTGGGTGTGGTGTATTATTGGGGGTGTTGTGAGGTGTTTTGGTTTTTTGGGTTTTTTGGAGTTTTGGATTTTGGATTTTGGAGTGTTTTGGGTGTTGTGGTGTTGTGGTGTTGTGGATATTGGGTGTGTGTGATTATTGGGGGTGTTGTGAGTTTTTTGGGTTTTTTGGGGTTTTGGATTTTTTGGGATTTTGAGTGTTTGGGTGTTTGGGTGTTGTGGTGTTGTGGTATTGGGTTGGTGTGATTATTGGGGTGTGTGAGTGTTTTGGGTTTTTTGGGTTTTTTGGGTTTTTGGATTTTTGAGTGTTTTGGGTGTTGTGGGTGTTGTGGGTGTTGTGGAATTGGTTGGTGTGATTATTGGGGTGTTGTGAGTTTTTTGGTTTTTTGGTTTTTTGGATTTTGGATTTTTGGATTTGGATTTTTGGTGTTTTGGGTGTTGTGGGTGTTGTGGGTATTGGGTTGTGTGATTATTGGGGTGTTGTGAGTTTTTGGTTTTTTGGTTTTTGGGTTTTTTGGGATTTTTGATGTTTTGAGTGTTGTTGGGTGTTGTGGTGTTGTGGATATTGGTGTGGTGTGATTATTGGGGGTGTTGTGAGTTTTTGGTTTTTTGGTTTTTTGGAGTTTTTGGATTTTTTGGGATTTTGGAGTGTTTTGGGTGTTGTGGGTTGTGGTATGGGTGTTGGTGTGATTATTGGGGTGTTGTGATGTTTTTGGGTTTTTGGGGTTTTTTGGGTTTTTTGGATTTTT
The DNA here is from genome assembly GCA_036983795.1 of Megachile lagopoda. NCBI lineage: Eukaryota > Metazoa > Arthropoda > Insecta > Hymenoptera > Megachilidae > Megachile > Megachile lagopoda. The sequence continues at coordinate 8,642 of JASVEB010000258.1, read as the reverse complement.
GAGTGTTTTGAGTGTTGGGTGTTGTGGGTGTTGTGGATATTGGGTTGGTGTATTATTGGGTGTGTGAGTTTTTTGAGTTTTTGGTTTTTTGGATTTTTGGATTTTTGGGTGTTTTGGGTGTTGTGGGTGTTGTGGTATTGGTGTGGTGTGATTATTGGGGTGTGTGATGTTTTGGTTTTTTGGTTTTTGGGTTTTTTGGGTTTTTGGATTTTTGGGATTTTGAGTTTTTGGTGTTTGTGGGTGTTGTGGTGTTGTGGATATGTGGTGTGTGTATTATTGGGGTGTTGTGAGTTTTTTGGTTTTTTGGTTTTTTGGAGTTTTTGGATTTTTGGATTTTTGAGTGTTTTGGGTGTTGTGGTGTTGTGGTTTGTGGATATTGGGTTGGTGTGATTATTGGGGTGTTGTGAGTTTTTGGTTTTTTGGGTTTTTTGGGTTTTTGGATTTGGATTTTTGGGATTTTTGATATTTTGGTGTTGTGGTGTTGTGGGTGTTGTGGATATTGGGTGGTGTGATTATTGGGTGTGTTTGAGTTTTTGGTTTTTTGGTTTTTGGATTTTTGGATTTTTGGGATTTTGATGTTTTGGTGTTTTGGGTGTTGTGGTTGTTGTGGGTATTGGGTTGGTGTGATTATTGGGGTGGTTGAGTTTTTGGTTTTTTTGGGTTTTTGGGTTTTTGGTTTTTGGATTTTGAGGGTTTTGAGGTGTTGTGGGTGTTGTGGGTGTTGTGGGATTGGTTGTGTATTATTGGGGTGTGTGATTTTTTGAGGTTTTTTGGATTTTTTGGATTTTTTGGATTTTTTGGGAGTTTTGAGTGTTTTGTGGTGTTTGGTGTTGTGGTGTGTTGTGGATTGGTTTGTGTATTATTGGGTGTTGGTTTGAGTTTGTGTTTTTTGGTTTTTTGGGTTTTTGGAATTTTTTGGATTTTGGTGTTTTGGTGTTGTGTGGGTGTTGTGGAATTGGGTTGGTGTGATTATTGGGGGTGTATTTATAGGTTTTTTGGGTTTTTGGTTTTGGTTTTTGGATTTTTGATGTTTGGGTGGTGTTTTGGTGTTGTGGTGTTGTGGTATTGGGTGTGTGTATTATTGGGTGGTGTGAGTTTTGGGTTTTTTGGTTTTTTGGGTTTTTGGATTTTTTGGGATTTTGAGTATTTTGGGTGTTGTGGGGTTGTGGGTGTTTGGGATATTGGGGGGTGGTGGGAATTGATTATAGTATGTTTTTTTTTGTGTTGTATTTTGGGTAGTGTTATTTGTTATTGTGGTGATTGGGGGATGGGGGGTTGGGGGGTTGGGGAAGTTGGGGGGATGGGGGGATTGGGTGAGGTGTGTTGATTATGGGGGGAGTAGTTGAGTAGGGGGATTGTGGTGATTGTGGTGATTGGGTGATGGGGTGAGTGGGGGTGGGGGTGGATTGGGGGGGTGGGGGGAATGGGAGGGGGTTGATTATGGGGGAGTGATGAGTATGGGTTGTGTGATTGTGGTGATTGTGGTGATGGGGGGAGGTGGGGTTGGGGGAGTGGGTGGGTTGGGGTGAGGTGTGGTGATTATGGGGTGGAGTGATGAGTATGGGTATGTGGTGATGTGGTGATTGGGATGATTGGGTGAGTGGGGTGTTTGGGGGGTTGGGGGAGTTGGGGGGGTTGGGGGGAGTGGGGGAGTGTGTTGATTATGGGGGGAGTGATGAGTATGGGGGTTGTGGTGATTGGGTGATTGTGGTGATGGGGGTAGGGGGTTTGGGGGGTTGGGGAGTTGGGGGTGGGGGATTGGGGGGATTGGGGGGAGTGTTGTATTATGGGGGGGAGTGATGAGTATGGGGTTGTGGTGATTGTGGTGATTGTGGTGATTGGGGTGAGGTGGGGTTTGGGGGGTTGGGGGGTTGGGGGGTGGGGATTGGGGGGAGGGGTGTGGTGATTATGGGGGGAGTGATGAGTATGGGGTTGTGGTGATTGTGTGATTGTGTGATGGTGGGGGGTGGGGGGGGTTGGGGGGTTGGGGGTGGGGGGATTGGGGGGATTGGGGGTGAGGGGGGGTGTGTTGATTATGGGGGGAGTGATGAGTATGGGGATTGTGGTGATTGTGGTGATTGGGGTGATTGGGTGAGTGGGGGTTTGGGGGGTTGGGGAGTTGGGGGGTTGGGGTGGAGTGGGGGGAGGGTGGTGATTATGGGGGGAGTGATGAGTATGGGGGTTGTGGTGATTGTGGTGATTGGGTGATTGGGGTGAGGGGGTTGGGGGGGTGGGTGGGGGAGTTGGGGGATTGGGGGGATTGGGGGAGGGTGTGTGGTTATGGGGGGTGATGAGTATGGGGGTTGTGGTGATTGTGGTGATGTGGGGTGTGGGGGGTTGGGGGTGGTTGGGGGGTTGGGGGGTTGGGGGGTTGGGGGGAGTGGTGAGTATGGGGGGGTGTGAGTATGGGGTTGTGGTGATTGTGGTGATTGTGGTGATTGGGGGGGGGGGTTGGGGTTGGGGGGTGGGGGTGGGGGATGGGGGAGTGTGTGGATTATGGGGGGGTGATGAGTATGGGGTTGTGGTGATTGTGGTGATTGGGGTGGGGGGTGGGGTTGGGGGGGTTGGGGGGTTGGGGGGTTGGGGGGATTGGGGTGAGGTGTGGTGATTATGGGGGGAGTGATGAGTATGGGGGTTGTGGTGATTGTGGTGATTGTGGTGATGGGGTGGTGGGGGTTGGGGGGATTTGGGGGATTGGGGGGATTGGGGTGAGTGTGTGTGATTATGGGGGAGTGATGAGTATGGGGATTGTGGTGATTGTGGTGATTGGGGTGATTGGGGTGAGTAGGGGTTTGGGGGGGTTGGGGGAGTTGGGGGGTTGGGGGGAGGTGGGGGAGTGTGGTGATTATGGGGGGAGTGATGAGTATGGGGTTGTGGTGATTGTGGTGATTGTGGTGATGGGGGGTGGGGGGGGTTGGGGGATTGGGGGATTGGGGGATGGGGGAGTGTGGTGATATGGGGGAGTGATGAGTATGGGGATTGTGGTGATTGTGGTGATTGGGTGAGGGTGGGGGGTTTGGGGGGTTGGGGAGGGGGATGGGGGGAGTGGGTGATTATGGGGGAGTGATGAGTATGGGGGGTTGTGGTGATTGTGGTGATTGTGGTATGGGGGGTGGGGGTTGGGGGGGGGTTGGGGGATTGGGGGGATTGGGGGATTGGGGAGTGTGGTGATTATGGGGGGAGTGATGAGTATGGGGATTGTGGTGATTGTGGTGATTGTGGTGATTGGGGGGGGAGTGGGGGGTGGGGGTTGGGGGATTGGGGGATTGGGGGATGGGTGGTGTGATTATGGGGGGAGTGATGAGTATGGGGTTGTGGTGATTGTGGTGATGGGGTTGGGGGTTGGGGGGGGGTTTGGGGGAGTTGGGGGGAGTGGGGGAGGGGTGTGGTGATTATGGGGGAGTGATGAGTATGGGGGTTGTGGTGATTGTGGTGATTGTGGTGATGGGGTGAGGGGGTGGGGGGGTTGGGGATTGGGGGGATTGGGGGGATTGGGGTGAGTGTGGTGATTATGGGGGGAGTGATGAGTATGGGGATTGTGGTGATTGTGGTGATTGTGGTGATTGGGGTGAGTAGGGGGTTTGGGGGGGTTGGGGGATTGGGGGGATTGGGGGGTGGGGTGAGTGGGGGGATTGGGGGGTATGAGGGGGTGTGGTGATTGTGTGGTGATTGGTGGTGGGGATGGGGGTTGTGGGGGGGTTGGGGGGGTTGGGGGGATTGGGGGAGTGGGGGGAGTGTGTGATTATGGGGGGAGTGATGAGTATGGGTTGTGGTGATTGTGTGATTGGGTGATTGGTGGGGTGGGGGTTGGGGGGGTTGGGGGGTTGGGGGATTGGGGGGATTGGGGGAGGGGTGGTGATGTATGGGGGAGTGATGAGTATGGGGTTGTGGTGATGTGTGATTGTGGTATTGGGGTGATGGGGGGTTGGGGGGTTGGGGGATTGGGGGGATTGGGGGGATTGGGGGAGTGTGTGTGATTATGGGGGGAGTGATGAGTATGGGGGGATTGTGGTGATTGTGGTGATTGGGGATGGGGGTTTGGGGGGTTGGGGGAGTTGGGGGATTGGGGGGATTGGGGGGGTGTGTGTGATTATGGGGGAGTGATGAGTATGGGGGTTGTGGTGATTGTGGTGATTGGGGTGATTGGGGGAGTGGGGATTGGGGGGGTGTGGGGATTGGGGAGTGTGGTGATTATGGGGGGAGTGATGAGTATGGGGTTGTGGTGATTGTGGTGATTGGGGTGAGTGGGGGTGTGGGGGTTGGGGAGTTGGGGGGTTGGGGGGATTGGGGGGAGTGTGTTGATTATGGGGGAGTGATGAGTATGGGGTTGTGGTGATTGTGGTGATTGGGTGATTGGGGGTGGGGGTTGGGGGGTTGGGGGGTTGGGGGGGTTGGGGGGAGTGGGGGAGTGTGGTGATTATGGGGGGAGTGATGAGTATGGGGTTGTGGTGATTGTGGTGATTGTGGTGATGGGGTGAGTGGGGGTTGGGGGGGTTGGGGAGTTGGGGGGATTGGGGGATGGGGGTGGGTGGTGTGTGATTATGGGGGAGTGATGAGTATGGGGTTGTGGTGATTGTGGTGATTGGGGTGGATTGGGGGGATGGGGGTTGGGGGGTTGGGGGGGGTTGGGGGGATGGGGTGGAGGGTGGTGATTATGGGGAGTGATGAGTATGGGGTTGTGGTGATTGTGGTGATGGGGTGATGGGGGGTGGGGGGGTTGGGGGTTGGGGGGTTGGGGGGATTGGGGGGAGTGGGTGTGTGATTATGGGGGAGTGATGAGTATGGGGTTGTGGTGATTGTGGTGATTGGGTGATGGGGGGTGGGGGTTGGGGGGGTTGGGGGGTTGGGGGGGGGGTGGGGGGAGGTGGTGATTATGGGGGGAGTGATGAGTATGGGGGTTGTGGTGATTGTGGTGATGGGGGTGAGTGGGGTGAGTGGGGGGGTTGGGGGGTTGGGGGGTTGGGGGGATTGGGGTGAGTGTGTGATTATGGGGGGAGTGATGAGTATGGGGATTGTGGTGATTGTGGTGATTGGTGATTGGGGTGATGGGGTAGTGGGGGTTGGGGGAGTTGGGGGTTGGGGGGATTGGGGGGAGGTGTGGTGATTATGGGGGGAGTGATGAGTATGGGTGTGGTGATTGTGGTGATTGTGGTGATTGGGTGAGGTGGGGGGTGGGGGTTGGGGGGTTGGGGGATTGGGGGGTTGGGGGATTGGGGTGAGGGTGGTTGATTATGGGGGAGTGATGAGTATGGGGGGTTGTGGTGATTGTGGTGATTGGGTGATGGGGGTGAGTGGGGGGGTTGGGGGTGGGGGGGTTGGGGGGTTGGGGGAGGGTGGTGATTATGGGGGAGTGATGAGTATGGGGGTTGTGGTGATTGTGGTGATTGTGGTGATGGGGTGAGGGGGGGGTTGGGGGTTGGGGGGATGGGGGGATTGGGGTGAGTGTGGTGATTATGGGGGAGTGATGAGTATGGGGTTGGGTGTGGGTTGGGGTGATTGGGGTGGGGTTGGGGGGGGGGGGGGGTGGGGGGGGGGGGGTGGGGGGGTGGTGATTTGGGGGGGTGTGGGTGGGGGGGGGTGTGGGGTGGGTGTGGGTGATTGGGGGTGTGGGGGTTGGGGGGGTTGGGGGTTGGGGGGTGGGGGGGGTGGGTTGGGGTGTGGTGGTTGTGGGGATGGTGTGGTTGGGTGGGTGGTGGGTGGTGGGGGTGGTGGGGGGTGGGGGTGGGGGTTGGGGGGTTGGGGGGGTGGGGGGTGGGGGGTGGTGGTGTTGGGGGGGGTGTGGGGTGGGTGGGTTGGGTGTGGGGTGGGGGGGTGTGGGGTGGGGGGGGTGGGGGGTGTGGGTGTGGGTGGGGGTGGTGGTGGGTTGGGGGTGGTGGGGGTGGGGTGGTGTGGGGGGTGGGGGGGGGTGGGGGTGGGGGGGGTGGGTGTGGTGGGGTGTGGGGTGGTTTGGGTTGGGGTGGTGGTTGGTGGTGTTGGTGTGGGGTGGGGGGGTGGGGGGTGGGGGGTTGGGGGGGGTATGGGGTGGTGTGTTGGGGGGGAGTGTGGGTATGGGTGGGTTGTTGTGGGGTGGTGATGGGGTGATGGGGGGGGGGGGTGGGGGGGGTTGGGGGTGTGGGGTGTGGGTTGGTGGGGGGGGGTGGGTGAGTTGGGGTGGGGTGGGGGGTGTGGTGGGGGGTGGGGGGGGTGGGGGGTGGGGGTGTGGGGGGTGGGGGGGTGGGGGGGGTGGGTGTGTTGTGGGGGTGTGGGGTATGGGGTGTGGTGTGTTGTGGGGGTTGGGGGGGGTGGGGGGGGTTGGGGGGGGTTGGGGGTTGGGGGGTTGGGGTGGGTGTGTTGGGGGGGGGGGTGATGGGTATTGGGTGTGTTGTGGTTTGGGTGTTGGGGGGTGGTGGGGTGGGGGGTTGGGGTGGGTGGGGGGTGTGGTTTGGGGGGTGGGGTATGGGTGGTGTGGTGGGGTTGGGTGGGTGGGTGTGGGGTTGGGGGGTGGGGGGTGGGGGTGGATTTGGGGGGAGTGATGAGTATGGGGTTGTGGTGATTGTGGTGATTGTGGTGATGGGGTGGGTGGGGGGGTTGGGGGGTGGGGGGATTGGGGGATGGGGGAGGTGGGTGTATGGGGGGTGTGAGTATGGGATGTGGTGATTGTGGTGATTGTGTGATGGGGTGGTGGGGTTGGGGGGTTGGGGGGGTTGGGGGGGTTGGGGGGGTTGGGGGAGGTGTGTTGATGGGGGAGTGATGAGTATGGGTTGTGGTGTGTGGTGATTGTGTGAGGGGGTGGGTGGGGGGTTGGGGGGGTTGGGGGATTGGGGGATTGGGGGATTGGGGTGATGTGTTGATTGGGGAGTGATGAGTATGGGGTTGTGGTGATTGTGGTGATTGGGTGATTGGGGTGAGTGGGGGTGGGGGGGTTGGGGGATGGGGTGGGGGTGGGGTTGTGGGGAGGGGTTGAGGGGTTGTGGTGATTGGGTGTGTGGGGTGAGGGGTGGGGGTGGGGGTGTTGGGGGATTGGGGGGTGGGTTATGGGGGGGTGTGAGTGATGGGGTTGTGGTTGGGTGATTGGGTGAGTGGGGTGTGGGTTGGGGGGGGGGGGTTGGGGGGGTTGGGGGGTGGGGGGTGGGGGGAGTGTGGTGATTATGGGGGGAGTGATGAGTATGGGGTGTTGTGGTGATGTTGGTGATTGTGGTTGGGGGGAGTGGGGGGGTTGGGTGGGGGGTTGGGGGTGGGGGATTGGGGGGATTGGGGTGAGTGTGTGATTATGGGGGGGAGTGATGAGTATGGGGTTGTGGTGATTGTGGTGATTGTGGTGATTGGGGGGAGTGGGGGGTTTGGGGGGGGTTGGGGAGTTGGGGGGATTGGGGGGATTGGGGTGAGTGTGTTGATTATGGGGGGAGTGATGAGTATGGGGGTTGTGGTGATTGTGGTGATTGGGGTGATTGGGGTGAGTGGGGGTGGGGTGGGGGGTTGGGGGATTGGGGGGAGTGGGGTGGGGGTGATTATGGGGGGAGTGATGAGTATGGGGTTGTGGTGATTGTGGTGATTGTGGTGATGGGGTGAGTGGGGGGTTGGGGGGAGTTGGGGATTGGGGGGGATTGGGTGAGTGTTTGATGATGGGGGGAGGGTGTATTGAGTATGGATGGGTGATTGTGGTGATGGGGTGATTGGGGTGAGTGGGGGATTGGGGGGTTGGGGAGTTGGGTGGGGATTGGGGGTGGGGGATGTGTGATTATGGGGAGTGATGAGTATGGGGTTGTGGTGATTGTGTGATTGTGGTGATGGGTAGTGGGTTTGGGGGGTTGGGGAATTGGGGGATTGGGGGGATTGGGGTGAGTGTGGTGATTATGGGGGAGTGATGAGTATGGGGTTTGTGTGATTGTGGTGATTGTGGTATGGGGTGAGTGGGTTTGGTGGGGTTTGTGAAGTATTTTTTAATTTTTTCATTTTATCGATATAATCAACATTGTTGCTATCATCTACATTGTCAATATTATCAATATTATCAATATTATCATTTTTATTATGTTTTGGATTTTGATTTTTAAATTTTCAATTTTTTCAATTGTTTCAATTTTATCGATATAATCAACATTGTTGCTATCATCTACATTGTGACAATTATCAATATTATCAATATTATCAATTTTATCGACTTTGAAATTTTTTGAATTTTTCGAATTTTAATTTTTTCGATTTTTTCGATATTATCAACATTGTTGCTATCATCTACATTGTGAATATTATCAATATTATCAATATTATCAATTTTATCGACTTTTTAAATATTTGGAATTTTTCAAATTTTTTCAATTTTTTCAATTTTATCGATATTATCAACATTGTTGCTATCATCTACATTGGGAATATTATCAATATTATCAATATTATCATTTTATCGATTTTTGGAATTTTCAAATTTTCAATTTTTCAATTTTTTCAATTTATCGATATAATCAACATTGTTGCTATCATCTACATTGTGAATATTATAGATATTATCAATATTATCAATTTTATCGACTTTTGAAATTTTTTGAATTTTTTTCGAATTTTTTCAATTTTTCGATTTTTCGATATTATCAACATTGTTGCTATCATCTACATTGTGAATATTATCAATATTATCAATATCATTTTTCGAATTTTTGAATTTT
>JASVEB010000257.1:0-10320 GCA_036983795.1 Megachile lagopoda | reverse complement strand
ATCAATATTATCAATTTATCGATTTTTGAAATTTTTTGAATTTTTCAATTTTTTCAATTTTTATCGATATTATCAACATTGTTGCTATCATCAACATTGTGAATATTATCAATATTATCAATATTATCAATTTTATCGATTTTTGAAATTTTTTGAATTTTTCCAATTTTTTCAATTTTTTCGATTTTATCGATATTATCAACATTGTTGCTATCATCTACATTGTGAATATTATCAATATTATCAATTTTATATATTTTATCGATTTTTGAAATTTTTGAAATTTTTTCAATTATTTCAATTTTTTCAATTTTATCGATATAATCAACATTGTTGCTATCATCTACATTGTCAATATTATCAATATTATCAATATTATCAATTTTATCGATTTTTTCAATATTTTGAATTTTTCAAATTTTTCCAATTTTTACAATTTTCTCAATTTTATCGATATTACCAACATTGTTGCTATCATAAACATTGTGAATATTATCAATATTCTCAATTTTATCAATTTATCGATTCTTTCAATTTTTTCGATAATATCAACATTGTTGCTATCATCTACATTTTGAATATTATCAATATTATCAATATTATAAGTTTTATCGATTTTTGAAATTTTTTGAATTTTTCAAATTTTTTCAATTTTTTCAATTTTGTCAATTTTATCGATATTATCAACATTGTTGCTATCATCAACATTGTGAATATTATCAATATTATCAATATTATCAATTTTATCGATTTTTTGAATTTTTTGAATTTTGTCAATTTTATCGATATTATCAACATTGTTGCTATCATCTACATTGTGAATATTATCAATATTATCAATATTATCAATTTTATCGATTTTTGAAATTTTTTGAATTTTTCAAATTTTTTCAATTTTTTCAATTTTATCGGTATAATCAACATTTTTGCTATCATCTACATTGTGAATATTATCAATATTATCAATTTTATCGATTTTTGATTTTTTTTGAATTTTTCGCATTTTTTTAATTTTTTCAATTTTCATTCAATTTTATCAATTATCATATTATCATTTATCAACATTGTTGCTATCATCAACATTGTGCATATTATCAATATTATCAATATTATCAATTATATCGATTTTTGCAATTTTGAATTTTGAATTTTTCAAGTTTTTTCAATTTTTTCAATTTTATCGATATTATCAACATTGTTGCTATCATCAACATTGTGAATATTATCAATATTATCAATATTATCAATTTTATCGATTTTTGAAGTTTTTTCAATTTATTTCAATTTTTCAATTTTTTCAATTTTTTCAATTTTTTCGATATTATCAACATTGTGAATATTATCAATATTATCAATATTATCAATTTAATCGATTTTTTGAATTTTTTCAATTTTTTCAGATATTATCAACATTGTTGCTATCATCAACATTGTGAATATTATCAATATTATCAACTTTATCGATTTTTGAAGTTTTTTCAATTTATTTCAATTTTTCAATTTTTTCAATTTTTTCAATTTTTCGATATTATCAACATTGTTGCTATCATCAACGTTGTGAATATTATCAATATTATCAATGCTATTAATTTTATCCATTTTTGAAATTTTTTCAATTTATTTCAATTTTTCAAATTTTACACATTTTTTCAATTTTTTCGATATTATCAACATTGTTGCTATCATCAACATTGTGAATATTATCAATATTATCAATACTATCAATTTTATCGATTTCTGAAAATTTTTGGAATTTTTTGAATTTTTCAATTTTTTCAATTTTTTCAATTTTTTCGATATTATCAACATTGTTGCTATCATCTACATTGTGAATATTATCAATATTATCAATATTATAAACTTTATCAATTTTATCAATTTTTTCAATTTCTTCAATTTTTTCAATTTTTTCAATTTTGTCGATATTATCAACATTGTTGCTATCATCAACATTGTGAATGTTATAAATATTATCAATATTATCAATTTTTTTGATTTTTGAAATTTTTTGAATTTTTCGAATTCTTTGAATTTTTCCAATTTTTTCGATATCATCAAGATTGTTGCTATCATCTACATTCTGAATATTATCAATATTATCAATATTATCGATTTTTGACATTGTTTCCATATTTTCAATGTTATTCGATATTATCAACATTGTTGCTATCATCTGCATTGTGAATATTATCAATATTATCAATTATCAATTTATCGATTTTGAATTTTTTGAATTTTTCAATTTTTTCAATTTTTTCAATTTTTTCGATATTATCAACATTGTTGCATCATCACATTGTGAATATTATCAATATTATCAATTTTATCGACTTTTGAAATTTTTTGAATTTTTCGAATTTTCCGAATTTTTTCAATTTTTTCAATTTTTTCGTTTTTATCAACATTGTTGCTATCATCTACATTGTGAATATTATCAATATTATCAATATTATCAATTTTGTCGATTTTTGAAATTTTTGAATTTTTCGAATTTTTTCAATTTTTTCAATTTTTTCGATATTATCAACTTTGTTGCTATCATAAACATTGTGAATATTATCAATATTATCAATATTATCGATTTTCTCGATTTTTGAAATGTTTGAATTTTTCAAATTTTTTCAATTTTTTCAATTTTATCGATATTATCAACATTGTTGCTATCATCAACATTGTGAATATTATCAATATTATCAATATTATCAATTTTATCGATTTCTTCAATTTTTTGAATTTTTCAAATTTTTTCTATTTTTTCAATTTTATCGATACTATCAACATTGTTGCTATCATCTACATTGTGAATATTATCAATGTTATCAGTATTATCAATTTTATCGATTTTTGAAATTTTTGAAATTTTTTCAATTTTATCGATATTATCAACATTGTTGCTGACATCAACATTCTGAATATTATCAATATTATCAATTTTTTCGATTTTTGAATTTTTTGAATTTTTTGAATTTTTCAGATTTTTTCAATTTTTTCAGTTTTTTCGATATTATCAACATTGTGAATATTATCAATATTATCAATATTATCAATTTTATCGATTTTTTCAATTTTTTCAATATTATCGAAATTATCAACATTGTTGCTATCATCTACATTGTGAATATTATCAATATTACCAATATTATCAATTTTTCAATTTTTTCAATTTTTTCAATTTTATCGATATTATCAACATTGTTGCTATCATCTACATTGTGAATATTATCAATATTATCAATATTATCAATTTTGTCGATTTTTGAAATTTTTTGAATTTTTCAAATTTTTCAATTTTTTCAATTTTATCGATATTATCAACATTGTTGCTATCATCTACATTGTCAATATTATCAATATTATCGATTTTTCAATTTTGATTTTTGAATTTTTGAATTTTTTCAATTTTTTCAATTTATACAATTTTTTCAATTTTATAGATATTATCAACATTGTTGCTATCATCTACATTGTGAATATTATCAATATTATCAATATTATCAATTTTATCGACTTTTGAAATTTTTTGAATTTTTCGAATTTTTTCAGTTTTTTCAATTTTTTCGATATTATCAACATTGTTGCTATCATCTACATTGTGAATATTATCAATATTATCAATATTATCAATTTTATCGAATTTTGAAATTTTTTGAATTTTTCAATTTTTTCAATTTTTTCAATTTTTTCGATATTATCAACATTGTTGCTATCATCAACATTGTGAATATTATCAATATTATCAATATTATCAATCTTATCGATTTTTTGAATTATTTTGAATTTTTCCAATTTTGGAATCTTTTCGATATTATCAACATTGTTGCTATCACCAACATTCTGAATATTATCAATATTATCAATTTTATCGATTTTTGAAATTTTTTGAATTTTTCAAATTTTTTGAATTTTTTCGATATTATCAACATTGTGAATATTATCAATATTATCAATATTATCAATTTTATCGATTTTTTGAATTTTTCCAATTTTTTCAATTTTTTCAATTTTATCGATATTATCAACATTGTTGCATATACATTGTCAATATTATCAATATTATCAATTTATCGATTTTTGAATTTTTGAATTTTTGAATTTTCAATTTTTTCAATTTTTTCAATTTTTCGATATTATCAACATTGTTGCTATCATCTACATTGTGAATATTATCAATATTATCAATTTATCGATTTTTGATTTTGAATTTTGAATTTTTCAATTTTTTCAATTTTTTCAATTTTATCGATATTATCAACATTGTTGCTATCATCTACATTGTGAATATTATCAATATTATCAATATTATCATTTATCGATTTTTCGAATTTTTGAATTTTTCAATTTTTTCAATTTTTTCAATTTTTATCGATATTATCAACATTGTTGCTATCATCACATTGTGAATATTATCAATATTATCAATTTATCGATTTTCGAATTTTTGAATTTTTGAATTTTTCAATTTTTCAATTTTTCAATTTTTCGATATTTAACATTTTTTTTTCAAATTTTCGATTTTCATTATCAACATTGTTGCTATCATCTACATTGTAAATATTATCAGTTTTATCGATTTTTGTAATTATTGGAATTTCTAAAACTTTTCAATTTTTTCAATTTTTTTCAGTTTTCTCGATATTATCATCATTGTTGCTGCCATCTACATTCTGAATATTATCATTATTATCAATATTATCGATTTTGACGATTTTTGAAATTTTTGGAATTTTCCGAATTTTTTCAATTTTTTCAATTTTATCGATATTATCAACATTGTTGCATATTATCAATATTATCAATATTATCAATTTTATCGATTTTATCGATTTTTGAATTTTTGAATTTTTCAATTTTTTCAATTTTTTCAATTTTTCAATTTTTCGATATTATCAACATTGTTGCTATCATCAACATCCTGAATATTATCAATATTATCAATATTATCAATTTTATCGATTTTTGAATTTTTTGAATTTTTCAAATTGTTTCAATTTTCTCAATTTTATGGATATTATCAACATTGTTGCTATCATCAACATTGTGAATATTATCAATATTATCAGTATTATCAATTTTATCGATTTTTGAAATTTTTTCAATTTTTTCAATTTTTTCGATATTATCAACATTGTTGCTATCATCTACATTGTGAATATTATCAATATTATCAATATTATCAATTTTATCGATTTTTGAAATTTCTTGAATTTTTCAATTTTTTGAATTTTTCCAGTTTGTTCAATTTTTTCGATATTATCAACAATGTGAATATTATCAATATTATCAAAACTATCAATATTATCAATTTTATCGATTTTTGAAATTTTTTCAATTTTTTTGAATTTTTCAAATTGTTTCAATTTTTTCGATATTATCAACATTGTGAATATTATCAATATTATCAATATTATCAATTTTATCGAATTGTGAAATTTTTTGAATTTTTCGAATTTTTTCAATCTTAATTTTTCGATTTTTTCGATATTATCAACAGTGTTGCTATCATCTACATCGGGAATATTATCAATATTATCAATATTATCGATTTTTTCAATTTTTTCAATTTTTTCAATTTTTTCAATTTTTTCAATTTTTTCGATATTATCAACATTGTTGCTATCATCTACATTGTCAATATTATCAATATTATCAATTTTGTCAATTTTATCGATTTTTGAAATTTTTGAAATATTTCAAACTTTTTCAATTTTTTCAATTTTATCGATATTATCAACATTGTTGCTATCATCTACATTGTGAATATTATCAATATTATCAATTTTATCGAATTTTTCGAATTTTTCGAATTTTTTCAATTTTTTCAATTTTTTCGATATTATCAACATTGTTGCTATCATCTACATTGTGAATATTATCAATATTATCAATATTATCAATTTTGACGATTTTTGAAATTTTTGTAATTTTCTCAATTTTTTCAATTTTTTCCATTTTTTCGATATTATCAACATTGTTGCTATCATCTACATTGTGAATATTATCAATAGTATCAATTTTATCGATTTTGAAATTTTTGAATTTTTCAATTTTCAATTTTTTCAATTTTTTCAATTTTTTCGATATTATCAACATTGTTGCTATCATTACATGTGAATCATTATCAATTTATGATTTTAATTTTTCAATTTTTATCAATTTTTCGAATTTTTGCAATATTTATCAATATTATCAATTTTATCGAATTTTTCAATTTTTGAATTTTTCGAATTTTTCAATTTTTCAATTTTTTCAATTTTTTTCGATATTATCAACATTGTTGCTATCATCTACATTGTGAATATTATCAATATCATCAATATGATCGATTTTATCGATTTTCGAATTTTTGAATTTTTCGAATTTTTCAATTTTTTCAATTTTTTCAATTTTTCGATATTATCAACATTGTTGCTATCATCTACATTGTGAATATTATCAATATTATCAATTTTATCGATTTTTGAATTTTTGAATTTCAATTTTTCATTTTTTTTCATTTTTCAATTTTTTCAATTTTTTCAATTTTTCAATATTATCAATTTTTCATATCATCTACATTGTGAATATTATCAATATTATCAATATTATTAATTTCATCGACTTTTTCAATTTTTTCAATTTTTTCAATTTTTTCGATATTATCAACATTGTTGCTATCATCTACATTGTGAATATTATCAATATTATCAATATTATCAATTTCATCGATTTTTGAAATTTTTGAAATTTTTGAAATTTTTTCAATTTTTTCAATTTTTGTCGATATTATCAACATTGTTGCTATCATCTACATTGTCAATATTATCAATTTTATCAATTTATCAATTTTCCGAATTTTTGAATTTTTTGAATTTTTTGAATTTTTTGTTTTTTTTTCGATATTATCAACATTGTGAATATTATCAATATTATCAATATTATCAATTTTTGAATTTTCAATTTTTCAATTTTTTCAATTTTTCCGATATTATCAACATTGTGAATATTATCAATATTATCAATATTATAAATTTTATCAATTTTATCGACTTTCGAAATTTTTTGAAATTTTCAAACTTTTTCAATTTTTTGAATTTTATCGATATTATCAACATTGTTGCTATCATCAACATTGTGAATATTATCAATATTATCAATATTATCAATTTTATCGATTTTTGAAATTGTTGGCATTTTCCAAATTTTTTCAATTTTTCAATTTTTTCAATTTTATCGATATAATCAACATTGTTGCTATCATCTACATTGTGAATATTATCAATTTTGTCGATTTTTGAAATTTTTTGAATTTTTCGAATTTTTCAATTTTTTCAATTTTATCAATTTTATCGATATTATCAACATTGTTGCTATCATTAACATTGTGAATATTATCAATATTATCAATATTATCAATTTTATCGACTTTTGAAATTTTTGGAATTTTTCGAATTTTTTGAATTTTTTCGATTTTTTCGATATTATCAACATTGTTGCTATCATCTACATTGTGAATATTATCAATATTATCAATATTATCAATTTTATCGATTTTTGAAATTTTTGGAATTTTTCAAATTTTTCAATTTTTTCAATTTTATCGATATTATCAACATTGTTGCTATCATCTACATTGTCAATATTATCAATATTATCAATTTTGTCGATTTTTGAAATTTTTGAAATTTTCCGAATTTTTCCAATTTTTTCAATTTTTTCAATATTTATTATCAATTTTATCGAGTTTTTTCAATTTTTTCAATTTTTTCGATATTATCAACATTGTTGCTATCATTAACATTGTGAATATTATCAATATTATCAATATTATCAATTTCATCGATTTTTGAAATTTTTGGAATTTTCGGAATATTTTCAATTTTTTCAATTTTATCGATATTATCAACATTGTTGCTATCATCAACATTGTGAATATTATCAATATTATCAATTTTATCAATTTTATCGACTTTTGAAATTTTTGGAATTTTTCAATTTTTTCAATTTTTTCAATTTTATCGATATTATCAACATTGTTGCTATCATCTACATTGTCAATATTATCAATATTATCAATTTTATCAATTTTATCGACTTTTGAAATTTTTGGAATTTCTCAAATTTTTCAATTTTTTCAATTTTATCTATATTATCAACATTGTTGCTGTCATTAACATTGGGAATATTATCAGTAGTATATATTTTATCGACTTCTGAAATTTTTCGAATTTTTTGAATTTCTTCGACTTTTTCGGTAGCATCAACATTGTTGCTATCATCTACATTGTCAATATTATCAATATTATCAATTTTATCAATTTTATCGATTTTTGAAATTTTTGAATTTTTCAATTTTTTCAATTTTTTCAATTTTTTCGATATTATCAACATTGTTGCTATCATCTACATTGTCAATATTATCAATATTATCAATTTTATCAATTTTATCGACTTTTGAAATTTTTGGAAGTTTCGAAATTTTTTCAATTTTTTCGATATTATCAACATTGTTGCTATCATCTACATTGTGAATATTATCAATATTATCAATATTATCGATTTTTGAAATTTTTTGAATTTTTCAAATTTTTTCAATTTTTTCAATTTTATCGATATTATCAACATTGTTGCTATCATCAACATTGTGAATATTATCAATATTATCAATATTATCAATTTTGTCGATTTTTGAAATTTTTGGAATTTTTCAATTTTTTTCAATTTTTTCAATTTTATCGATATTATCAACATTGTTTCTATCATCTACATTGTGAATATTATCAATATTATCAATTTTATCGATTTTTGAAATTTTTTGAATTTTTCATTTCTTTCAATTTATTCAATTTTATCAATATTATCAACATTGTTGCTATCTTTAACATTGGGAATATTATCAATATTATCAATTTTATCGACTTTTGAAATTCCTTGAATTTTCGAATTTTTTGAATTTTTTCGAATTTTTCATTTTTCGATATTATCAACATTGTTGCTATCATCTAACATTGTGAATATTATCAATATTATCAGTCTTATCGATTTTTGAAATTTCTTGGAATTACTCAAATTTTTCAATTTTTTCAATTTTTTCGATATTATCAACATTGTTGCTATCATCAACATTGTGAATATTATCAATATTATCAATATAATCAATTTTGTCGATTTTTTTTTCGATTTTTTAAATTTTATCGATATTATCAACATTGTTGCTATCATTAACATTGTGAGTATTATCAATATTATCAATTTTGTCGATTTTTGAAATTTTTGGAATTTTCCGAATTTTTTCAATTTTTTCAATTTTATCGTTATTATCAACATTGTTGCTGTCATTAAAATTGTGAATATTATCAACATTATCAATATTATCAATTTCATCGATTTTTGAAATTTTTGGAATTTTTCAATTTTTTTCAATTTTTTCAATTTTATCGATATTATCAACATTGTTGCTATCATCTACATTGTGAATATTATCAATATTATCAATTTTATCGACTTTTGAAATTTTTTGAATTTTTCGAATTTTTCGAATTTTTTCAATTTTTTCAATTTTATCGATATTATCAACATTGTTGCTATCATCTACATTGTGAATATTATCAATATTATCAATATTATCAATTTTATCGACTTTTGAAATTTTTTGAATTTTTTGAATTTTTTGAATTTTTTCGATATTATCAACATTGTTGCTATCATTAACATTGTGAATATTATCAATATTATCAATATTATCAATTTTGTCGATTTTTGAAATTTTTTGAATTTTTCAAATTTTTCAATTTTTTCAATTTTTTCGATATTATCAACATTGTTGCTATCATTAACATTGTGAATATTATCAATATTATCAATATTATCAATTTTGTCGATTTTTGAAATTTTTGGAATTTTTTGAATTTTTTGAATTTTTTGAATTTTTTCGATATTATCAACATTGTTGCTATCATTAACATTGTGAATATTATCAATATTGTCAATTTTATCAATTTTGTCGATTTTTGAAATTTTTGGAATTTTTTCAATTTTTTGAATTTTTTCAATTTTTTCAATTTTTCAATTTTTTCAATTTTATCGAAATAATCAACACTGTTGCTATCATCTACATTGTCAATATTATCAATATTATCAATTTTATCAATTTTATCGACTTTTGAAATTTTTGGAATTTCTCAAATTTTTCGATTTCTTGAGTTTTTTTTCGATATTATCAACATTGTTGCTATCATTAACATTGTGAATATTATCAATATTATCAATTTTGTCGATTTTTGAAATTTTTTGAATTTTCCGAATTTTTTCAATTTTTTCAATTTTTTCAATTTTTCCAATTTT
>JASVEB010000256.1:0-10354 GCA_036983795.1 Megachile lagopoda | reverse complement strand
TCTGTTTGTCTTGTCTTGTCTCTGTTCTGTCTCTGTCTCTGTCTTGTCTTGTCTGTCTTGTTTGCTGTCTTGTCTCTTGTCTCTGTCTGTTCTGTTCTGTCTTGTCTGTCTTGTCTTGTCTCTGTCTCTGTCGTCTGTCTCTGTCTTGTCTGTCTGTCTCTGTCTTGTTCTGTTCTGTCTTGTCTGTCTTGTCTCTGTCTGTCTTGTCTTGTTCTGTCTCTGTCTCTGTTTGTCTCTGTTCTGTCTCTGTTCTGTCTGTCTGTCTCTGTCTGTTTGTCTCTGTCTCTGTCTTGTCTCTGTCTCTGTCTCTGTCTTGTCTCTGTCTCTGTCTTGTCTTGTCTCTGTCTTGTTCTGTTTGTCTCTGTCTCTGTCTCTGTCTCTGTCTCTGTTCTGTCTTGTCTCTGTCTTGCTGTCTTGTCTTGTCTCTGTCTCTGTTCTGTCTCTGTCTTGTCTCTGTCTGTCTTGTCTTGTCTCTGTCTCTGTCTTGTCTGCTTGTCTGTCTTGTCTTGTTTGTCTCTGTCTTGTCTTGTCTCTGTCTCTGTCTTGTCTCTGTCTTGTCTTGTCTCTGTCTCTGTCTCTGTCTTGTCTCTGTCTTGTCTTGTCTGTCTTGTTCTGTCTTGTCTTGTCTCTGTCTTGTCTCTGTCTTGTCTCTGTCTCTGTCTTGTCTCTGTCTTGTCTCTGTCTTGTCTCTGTCTCTGTCTCTTGTCTTGTCTCTGTCTGTTCTGTCTTGTTCTGTCTCTGTTCTGTTTGTCTCTGTCTTGTCTCTGTCTGTCTGTTGTCTGTGTCTTGTTCGTTTGTCTTGTCTCTGTCTCTGTCTTGTTCTGTTCTGTCTTGTCTTGTCTGTCTGTCTTGTCTCTGTCTTGTCTCTGTCTTGTCTCTGTCTCTGTCTCTGTTTGTCTGTCTTGTCTCTGTCTTGTCTTGTTCTGTCTTGTCTCTGTCTTGTTGTCTTGTCTCTGTCTCTGTTCTGTCTCTGTCTCTGTCTCTGTCTTGTCTGTTCTGTCTCTGTTCTGTCTTGTTCTGTCTCTGTCTCTGTCTGTCTCTGTTCTGTCTTGTCTGTCTTGTTTGTCTCTGTCTCTGTCTCTGTCTGTTGTCTCTGTCTCTGTCTCTGTCTCTGTCTCTGTCTCTGTCTTGTCTCTGTTCTGTCTTTGTTCTGTTTGTCTGTTTGTCTCTGTCTTGTCTCTGTCTTGTCTCTGTTCTGTCTGTCTGTCTCTGTCTCTGTCTTGTCTTGTCTCTGTCTCTGTCTCTGTTTGTCTTCTGTCTCTGTCTTGTTCTGTCTCTGTCTCTGTTCTGTCTCTGTCTTCTGTTTGTTCTGTCTCTGTTTGTCTTGTCTCTGTCTGTTCTGTCTGTCTTGTCTTGTTCTGTCTCTGTCTCTGTCTCTGTCTTGTCTGTCTCTGTCTCTGTCTGCTGTTTGTCTCTGTCTCTGTTCTGTCTTGTCTTGTCTCTGTTCTGTTTGTCTTGTCTTGTCTTGTTCTGTCTTGTCTCTGTTCTGTCTCTGTTCTGTGTCTGTCTCTGTTCTGTCTCTGTCTCTGTCTTGTCTGTTCTGTCTCTGTCTTGTCTCTGTCTTGTTCTGTCTGTCTCTGTCTCTGTTCTGTTTGTCTCTGTCTCTGTTGTCTTGTTTGTCTTGTCTTGTTCTGTCTTGTCTCTGTCTGTCTGTCTCTGTCTTGTCTGTTCTGTCTCTGTTTGTCTTGTCTCTGTTCTGTCTGTCTCTGTCTCTGTTGTCTTGTCTTGTCTTGTCTGTCTCTGTTCTGTCTCTGTCTCTGTTTGTCTTGTCTCTGTCTCTGTCTCTGTCTGTCTTGTCTTGTTTGTCTTGTTTGTCTCTGTCTTGTCTGTTCTGTCTTGTTCGTTGTCTCTGTTCTGTCTGTCTGTCTTGTCTCTGTCTCTGTCTCTGTTTGTCTCTGTCTCTGTTCTGTCTTGTCTTGTTCTGTCTCTGTCTTGTCTCTGTTCTGTCTTGTTCTGTCTTGTCTTGTCTCTGTCTCTGTCTCTGTCTTGTCTCTGTCTTGTCTCTGTTCTGTCTCTGTCTTGTCTTGTCTGTCTCTGTCTTGTTCTGTCTCTGTCTGTCTTGTCTCTGTCTTGTCTTGTCTTGTTCTGTTTGTCTCTGTCTCTGTCTGTCTGTCTGTTCTGTCTCTGTCTCTGTTCTGTTTGTCTTGTCTCTGTCTGTCTGTTCTGTCTCTGTTCTGTCTTGTCTTGTTCTGTCTTGTCTCTGTCTTGTCTCTGTCTCTGTTTGTCTTGTCTCTGTCTCTGTCTCTGTTGTCTCTGTCTCTGTCTTGTCTCTGTCTCTGTTCTGTCTTGTCTTGTCTTGTTTGTCTTGTCTCTGTCTTGTCTCTGTTCTGTTCTTGTTCTGTCTTGTCTCTGTCTTGTCTGTCTCTGTCTTGTCTGTCTTGTTCTTGTCTCTGTCTCTGTCTTGTCTTGTTCTGTTCTGTCTTGTCTTGTCTCTGTCTGTCTTGTCTTGTTCTGTCTTGTCTTGTCTGTGTCTTGTCTTGTCTCTGTCTCTGTTCTGTCTGTCTCTGTCTTGTCTTGTCTCTGTCTCTGTCTTGTTCTGTCTTGTCTTGTCTGTCTTGTTTGTCTCTGTCTTGTCTCTGTCTTGTCTCTGTCTGTTTGTTCTGTCTTGTCTCTGTCTTGTTCTGTCTCTGTCTCTGTCTTGTCTCTGTCTCTGTCTTGTCTCTGTCTTGTCTGTCTTGTTCTGTCTTGTCTCTGTCTTGTTCTGTCTCTGTCTTGTCTTGTTCTGTCTTGTCTCTGTCTCTGTCTTGTCTCTGTCTCTGTCTTGTCTCTGTCTTGTCTTGTCTTGTCTCTGTCTCTGTTTGTCTCTGTCTCTGTCTCTGTCTCTGTCTCTGTCTTGTCTCTGTCTCTGTCTCTGTCTCTGTCTCTGTCTCTGTCTCTGTCTGTCTCTGTCTCTGTTTGTCTGTCTCTGTGTCTCTGTCTCTGTGACTCTGTCTCTGTCTCTGTCTCTGTCTCTGTTCTGTCTTGTTTGTCTCTGTCTTGTCTCTGTCTCTGTCTTGTTCTGTCTCTGTCTCTGTCTCTGTCTGTCTTGTCTTGTCTCTGTTTGTCTCTGTCTTGTCTCTGTTCTGTCTTGTCTCTGTCTCTGTCTTGTCTCTGTCTTGTTCTGTCTCTGTCTGTTTGTCTCTGTCTCTGTCTTGTCTCTGTCTCTGTCTCTGTTCTGTCTCTGTTTTGTCTTGTCTTGTTCTGTCTGTCTCTGTGTCTCTGTCTCTGTGTCTCTGTCTCTGTGTCTCTGTCTCTGTGTCTCTGTCTCTGTCTCTGTTCTGTCTCTGTCTTGTCTTGTCTTGTTCTGTCTTGTCTCTGTCTTGTCTCTGTTCTGTCTCTGTTCTGTCTCTGTCTGTTTGTTCTGTCTCTGTCTTGTTCTGTCTCTGTCTCTGTCTCTGTCTCTGTCTCTGTGTCTCTGTCTTGTTCTGTCTTGTCTCTGTCTTGTCTCTGTCTCTGTCTCTGTCTCTGTCTCTGTCTCTGTCTCTGTCTCTGTCTCTGTCTCTGTCTCTGTCTCTGTCTCTGTCTCTGTCTCTGTCTCTGTCTCTGTCTCTGTCTCTGATTCTGTCTCTGTCTCTGTCTCTGTCTCTGTCTCTGTCTCTGTCTCTGGTCTCTGTCTCTGTCTCTGTCTCTGTCTCTGTCTCTGTCTCTGTCTCTGTCTCTGTCTCTGTCTCTGTCTCTGTCTCTGTCTCTGTCTTGTCTCTGTTCTGTCTCTGTCTCTGTTTGTCTCTGTCTCTGTCTTGTTCTGTCTCTGTCTCTGTCTTGTCTCTGTTCTGTTTGTCTTGTCTCTGTCTCTGTCTCTGTCTCTGTCTCTGTTTGTCTCTGTCTCTGTCTCTGTCTCTGTCTCTGTCTTGTCTCTCTGTCTCTGTTCTGTCTTGTCTCTGTCTTGTCTCTGTCTTGTTCTGTCTTGTCTCTGTCTCTGTCTCTGTCTCTGTCTCTGTCTCTGTCTCTGTCTGTGTCTCTGTCTCTGTCTCTGTCTCTGTCTCTGTCTCTGTCTCTGTTTCTGTCTCTGTCTCTGTGTCTCTGTCTCTGTGTCTCTGTCTCTGTGTCTCTGTCTCTGTGTCTCTGTCTCTGTGTCTCTGTCTTGGTCTCTGTGTCTCTGTCTCTGTCTCTGTCTTGGTCTCTGTGTCTCTGTCTCTGTCTTTGACTCCCTCTCTGTCTCTGTCTGTGTCTCTGTCTCTGTCTCTGTCTCTGTCTCTGTCTCTGTCTCTGTCTCTGTCTCTGTCTCTGTCTCTGTCTCTGTCTCTGTCTCTGTCTCTGTCTCTGTCTCTGTCTCTGTCTCTGTCTCTGTCTATGTCTCTGTCTCTGTCTCTGTCTTGTCTCTGTCTTGTTCTGTCTCTGTCTCTGTCTTGTCTTGTCTCTGTCTTGTCTCTGTCTCTGTCTGTTGTCTCTGTTCTGTCTCTGTCTCTGTCTCTGTCTCTGTCTCTGTCTCTGGCTCTGTCTTTCCCTCCGTCTCTGTCTCTGTCTCTGTCTCTGTCTCTGTTCTGTCTCTGTTCTGTCTCTGTCTCTGTCTCTCTGTCTCTGTCTCTCTGTCTCTGTCTCTGTCTCTGTCTCTGTCTCTGTCTGTCTGTCTCTGTCTGTCTGTCTCTGTCTCTCTGTCTCTGTCTCTCTGTCTCTGTCTCTCTGTCTCTGTCTCTCTGTCTCTGTCTCTCTGTCTCTGTCTCTCTGTCTCTGTCTCTGTCTCTGTTTGTCTTCTGTCTCTGTCTTGTCTCTGTCTCTGTCTTGTCTTGTTCTGTCTCTGTCTTGTCTCTGTCTCTGTCTCTGTCTCTGTCTTGTCTTGTCTCTGTCTCTGTCTCTGTCTTGTTCTGTCTCTGTTCTGTCTGTCTTGTCTCTGTCTCTGTTCTGTCTCTGTCTCTGTCTCTGTCTCTGTCTCTGTCTCTGTCTCTGTCTCTGTCTCTGTCTTGTCTCTGTCTGTCTCTGTCTCTGTCTCTGTTCTGTCTTGTTCTGTCTCTGTCTGTCTTGTCTCTGTCTGTCTCTGTCTCTGTCTCGTCTTGTCTCTGTTCTGTCTGTTCTGTCTCTGTCTCTGTCTTGTTTGTCTCTGTCTCTGTTCTGTCTCTGTCTCTGTCTGTCTCTGTCTTGTCTCTGTCTTGTTGTTCTGTCTCTGTCTTGTCTCTGTCTCTGTTCTGTCTCTGTCTCTGTTCTGTCTTGTCTCTGTCTCTGTCTCTGTCTCTGTCTGTCTGTCTCTGCCTCTGTCTCTGTCTCTAGCCCTGTCTCTGTCTCTGTCTCTGTTGCTGTTCCTGTTTCTGTCTCTGTCTCTGTCTTGTCTTGTTCTGTCTTGTCTCTGTCTCTGTCTCTGTCTTGTCTCTGTCTCTGTCTTGTCTCTGTCTTGTCTTGTCTGTGTCTCTGTTCTGTCTGTCTGTCTTGTCTGTCTTGTTCTGTCTTGTCTCTGTCTGTTGTCTTGTCTCTGTCTGTTTGTCTCTGTCTTGTTCTGTTCTGTCTCTGTCTTGTCTCTGTCTTGTCTCTGTCTCTGTCTCTGTCTTGTCTGTGTCTGTCTCTGTCTCTGTCTTGTCTCTGTCTCTGTCTCTGTCTCTGTCTCTGTCTCTGTCTCTGTCTCTGTCTTGTCTCTGTCTTGTCTTGTCTGTCTGTTGTCTCTGTCTCTGTCTTGTCTGTGTCTTGTCTCTGTTCTGTCTTGTCTCTGTCTTGTTCTGTTCTGTCTCTGTCTCTGTCTTGTCTCTGTCTTGTCTTGTCTCTGTCTCTGTCTTGTCTCTGTCTTGTCTCTGTCTTGTCTCTGTTCTGTTTGTCTTGTCTCTGTCTTGTCTGTCTTGTCTTGTCTCTGTCTTCTGTCTTGTCTTGTCTCTGTCTCTGTCTCTGTCTTCTGTCTCTGTCTCTGTCTTGTCTCTGTTCTCTGTTCTGTCTTGTCTCTGTTCTTGTCTCTGTCTCTGTCTCTGTCTCTGTTCTGTCTTGTTCTGTCTTGTCGTTGTCTCTGTTTGTTTGTTTGTCGTTGTTTGTCTGTTCTGTTCTGTCTCTGTTCTGTCTTGTCTCTTTGTCTTGTTTGTCTCTGTCTTGTCTTGTCTCTGTTTGTCTTGTCTGTTGTCTCTGTCTTGTCTTGTCTTTGTCTTGTTTTTTTGTTCTGTTGTCTTGTCTTGTCTTGTCTCTTGTTTGTCTTTTTGTCTGTCGTTTGTCTTGTCTTTGTCGTCTGTCTTCTGTCTCTGTCTTTGTTCGTTTTGTCGTCTGTCTTGTCTGTCTGTTTTGTCTTGTCTTGTTCGTTTGTCTCTGTCTTTGTCTCTGTCTTTGTCTGTTCTTGTTCTTGTTCTTGTTCTGTCTTTGTTCTGTCTTTGGTCTTGTGTGTTTTGTCTGTCTTGCTCTGGTCTCTGTTTGTCTCTGTCTTGTCTTGTTTGTTTGTTTGTTCTGTTCTGTCTTTGTTCGTCTCTGTCGTTCTGTGTCTGTTCTGTCTGTTTCTGTCTCGTGTTCTCTGTCTTTGTTTGTCTTGTTTGCTTTTGTCTCGTTTGTTCGTTTTTGTCTCTGTCTTGTCGATTGTCTCGTCTTGTTGTTTTGTCTTGTTTGTTCTGTCTTTGTTCTGTCTTTGTCTCTGTCTGTTCGTTCGTCTTGTTCTGTCTTGTCTTGTCTTTGTGTTTGTTCTTGTCTGTTTGTCTCGTTTGTCTTTGTCTTGTTGTCTTGTCTCTGTTCTTGTCTGTCTTTGTCTTCGTTTGTTCTGTGTTTGTCCTGCTGTTTGTTCGGTTCGTCGTTGTTCTGTCTTTGTCTTGTCTTGTTCGTTTGTCTCGGTCTTGTCTCGTTTGTCTCTGTCTTTGTATTGTCTCTGTCTTTGTCTGTTTTGTCGTTCTGTCTGTCTTGTTCTGTCTTTCTGTGTTTGTCTCTGTCTTTGTCTGTCCTGTTTGTTCTGTCTTGTCTCTGTCTTGTCTCTGTCTTGTCTTGTTTGTCTTGTCTTTGTCTTGTTCTGTGTTCTGTGTCTCTGTCTTGTCTCTGTTCTTTGTCTGTCTTTGTCTTGTCTTTGTCTTGTCTTGTCTCTGTCTTGTCTCTGCTCTTGTTGTCTTGTTTGTCTGTTGTTTTGTCTTGTTTGTTCTTGTTCTGTCTTGCTTGTTTCTGTTCGTCTTGTCTTGCTTGTCTTTGTCTGTTGTTGTGTTTGTTTGTCTTGTCTTGTCTTGTTCTTGTCTTTGTTTGTCTGTCTTGTCTTGTTTTGTCTTGTTTGCTTGTGTTGTCTTGTTCTGTCGTCGTCTGTTCTTGTTCTGTTTTGTCTTGTTTGTTTGTTGTCTTGTTGTCTTGTCTCGTTTTGTTGTCTTGTCTTGTTGTCTCTGTCTTGTCTTTGTCTTGTTCTTGTCTTGTCTTTGTCGTCTGTCTTGTTGCTTTGTCTTGTTTGTGTCTTTGTCTTGTCTGTCTTTGCTGTTTTGTCTCGTCTGTCTTGTCTTGTCTCTTTGTCTCTGTCTTGTCGTCTTTGCGTCTTTGTCGTTTGTCTTGTTTTGTCTCTGTCTTGTTGTCTTTGTTCTGTCCTTGTCTTGTCTCTGTTTTGTTCGTTGTCTCGTTTGTTCTGTCTTTGTCTGTTTGTCTCTGTTTGTCTGTTTTTGTCTTGTTCGTTTTGTTTGTTTTGTCTCGTCTTGTTGTGTCTTGCGTTTTGTCTTGTTCTGTCTCGTTTCTGTTCGTCTTGTTTTGTTCTGTTCCGTCTGTTTGTCTTGTCTTGTCTCTGTCTTGTCTCTGTCTTGTATCTTTGTCTCTGTTCTGTCTTTGTCTTGTTTGTGTCTCTGTCTTGTTCGTGTATCTGTCTTTGTTTTGTCTTTGTCTTGTCTTGTTCGTTTGTTGTTTGTTCTTCTTGTCTTTGTCAGTGTTTGTTTGTCTTGCTTGTTGTCTTTGTCTTGTCTGTCTTGTCTTCTGTTCTGTCTTGTCTGTTTTGTTCGTCTTTGTCTCTGTTCTGTCTCTGTTTGTTTTGTTTGTTTGTCTCTGTTCTGTCTTGTTCTGTTTTGCTTGTCTTGTCTTTCTTGTTTGTCTCGTTGTTGTTTTGTCTGTCTTTGTTCGTTTGTCTCGTCTTGTTTGTTTGTTTTTCTGTCTCTGTCTCTGTCTTGTCTTTGCTTCGTCTCTGTTTGTCTGTTCTGTTCTGTCTTTGTCTCTGTCTTTGTCTGTTTGTCTTGTTTTGTCTGTCTTTGTTTGTTGTTCTGTTCTGTCTGTCTTGTTGTCTTGTCTCTGTTCGTTTGTTGTCTTTGTTCTGTTTGTCTCGTGTTCTGTCTTGTCTCTGTCTTGTTTGTCTTGTCTCTGTTTTGTCTGTTTGTTGCTGTTCTCTTTGCTTGTCTTGTATGTTCTCTGTTCGCTGTTCTGTCTTGTTTTGTCTTGTTTCTGTTGTCTCGTTCTGTCTGTATTGTTTGTCTTGTCTTTGTTCGTCTTTGTTCGTTTGTCTCGTTTTGTCTGTCTCTGTTGTCTCTGTCTTGTCTTGTCTTGTTTGTCTTTTCTGTTTTGTCTTGTTTCTGTTGTTTGTCTCTGTTTGTCTTGTCTTGTCTTGTCTCTGTCTGTGTCTTTGTCTGTTTGTCTTGTTTTGTCTTGTCTTTGTCTCGTCTGTGTCTGTCTTTGTTGTTTTGGTTGTTTGTTTGTCTTTTGTCTCTGTCTTGTCTTCATGTCTTGTCTTGTCTTGTTCTGTCTTTGTTCTGTCTTGTCTGTCTTGTCTCTGTTCTGTTTGTTTGTCTGTCTGGTCTTTGTATTGTCCGTTTTGTCTGTCTGTCTTCTGTCTCGTTGGCTATTGTTGTCTTGTTTTGTATTGTCTTTGTTCTCGCGTGTCTGTGTTTTGTCAGTTTTGTTTGTCTTTGTTGTATTGTTGTTTTGTCTGTTTTGTTCTCTGTTCGTTTTGTTTGTCTTTGTTCGTATGTGTTTGTCTTTGTGCTGTATTGTAGCTTGTGTTCTGTCTTGGCTCGTTTGTCTTGTCTTTTGTTTTGTCTCTTTTTGTTTGTCTTGTTGTCTTTGTCTTGTCTTTCTTTGGCTGTTCTTGCTTGTTTGTCTCTGTTCTGTCTTGTTCGCTTTGTCTGTATTGTCTCGTCTTTGTCTTCTTTGTCTGTCTCTGTCTTGTCTCTTGCTCGTTTTGTCTCTGTCTTGTCTCTGTCTGTTGTCTCTGCTTTGTCTCTGTCTTTGTCTCTGTCTTGTCTCTGTGTTTGCTTGTCTTTGTCTCGTCTTGTCTCTTTTGTCTTGTCTTGTCTCGTCTATGTCGTTTTGTCTTGTTTTGTCTCGTCTTTGTCGTCTTTGTTCGTCTTTGTCGTGCTTCTGCTTGTATTGTCTCTGTGTCGTCCGTGTCGCTTTGTCTCGTCATTGTCTATTCTTGTCCTCTGTTGTCATCGTTCTTTCGTTGTCTCGTGTTTCTTCTATGTCTTGTCTCTGTTTGCTTGTCGCTGTTTGGTCGTTTTGTCTCTGTCTTGTCTCTGTCTCTTGTCTCGACTTGTCTCGTCTTTGTCTGCGTCTTTGTCTCCGTCCTTGCCTCCGTTTTTGTCTCCGTCTTTGTCTCCGTCTTTGTCTCCGTCTTTGTCTCCGTCTTTTTCTCCGTGTTTGTCTCCGTCTTTGTCTCTGTCTCTGTCTTTGTCTCCGTCTGTGTCTCTGTCTTTGTCGTTGTCTCCGCTTTGTTCTGTTTTGTATCGTCCTTGTGTCTTTGTCTCGTCGCTGATCGTCTTTGTCTTTGTTGTCTTTGTCGTTTTCGTTTTGTCTCGTGTTTGTACTTTTGTTCCGTTTGTCTCGTTTGTCTCGTCTTTGTTGTGCTTGTCGCTGTCTCTGTCTCTGTCTTGGTCTCTGTCTTTGTCTCCGTCTTTGTCTCCGTCTTTGTCTCTGTCTTTGTCTCTGTCCTTGTCTCTGTCTTTGTCTCTGTCTTTGTCTCTGTCTTTGTCTCCGTCTTTGTCTCCGTCTTTGTCTCTGTCTTTGTCTCTGTCTTTGTCTCTGTCTTTGTCTCTGTCTTTGTCTCTGTCTTTGTCTCTGTCTTTGTCTCTGTCTTTGTCTCTGTCTTTGTCCCCGTCTTTGTCTCCGTCTTTGTCTCCGTCTTTGTCTCCGTCTTTGTCTCCTTCTCTGTCTCCGTCTTTGTCTCTGTCTTTGCCTCTGTCTTTGTCTCTGTCTTTTGTCTCTGTCTTTGTCTCGGTCTTTGTCTCCGTCTGTGTCTCTGTCTTTTTCTCTGTCTTTGTCTCTTTCTTTGTTTCTGTACTTGCCTCCGTCTTTGTCTCCGCCGCTTTCTCTGTCTTTGCCCCTGTCTATGTATCTGTCTCTCTCTCCGTCCCCGCCGCTGTCTCTGTCTCTGTCTCTGTTTCTGTCTCTGTCTCCGTCTTTGTCGCCGTGTTTGTCTCCGTCTTTTGTCTCCGTCTTTTGTCTCCGTCTATGCCTCGGTCTTTGCCTCCGGCCTTTTCTCCGTCTTTGTCCCCGTCGCTGTCTCTGCCTCTGTCTCTGTCTCTGTCTCCGTCTTTGTCTCCGTCTT
>JASVEB010000255.1:0-10429 GCA_036983795.1 Megachile lagopoda | reverse complement strand
GAGCTCCGCATTGCCAGCTAATGCACGTACCGTCGGCCGACCAACCACTTATGCCGATATAGGACCGGAGGGCGAGGTTCTGTCATACACTGGATGGAGTTGCTTTGGTCCGCAGTGGTTGGTCCCCACAGAACAAGATGAACAAGGTAGACGTACACGTGCCGGGATTGACGAACGTCGACGTTGATTACAGCGTGAAAAAAAGTATCGCATAAAAGAACGGCAAGAAGTCGAACGACGAACCGAAGTAGCTACAGCCACAAAATCATCGACGGAGGCCTGCTATTGTAACCTTGGCCCGATGAATGCCCTCTGCATTCATTGTTCAGCGAAATATTTCGAATCAGAACGCACAGAGTGAGGACACTTCTCCTCATGCTGCTCAAACGGAAAAGTCGTATTTAATCTAAGACCAACCCATCCGTATTTCCGCGAGGTGTTCACAAACCCAGCGCAAAATGACTTCAAATATTTCCAAAATTTAGCCGCTACCTCAATTCTGCTTTTGGCTTTTGTACTATCGGCCTCACAATAGAAAATCCTCCGTCTGGCGCTTACTATTTAATTGGGAAGGGCGAAATCTTTCATCGAATTGGCCCATTGCATCAGGAAAATATTCAAGGGAATAGAGCAACGTTACCATATGCTTCGACTTATTTTTGTGATATACAAACCGCAACCAAATTACGATACGAGGCCACAAAATTAGACTGCCGGATATTACAGAAAATTCACAGTATCATCCAAGAAAATTCGGCTCTTGCTCAACAGTATGTGCATGCGTACGAAAAAGAACAAGAGATGATTCGTCGCAACCATCCACGGCCTACGGTTCATATACAACTGCTATCGGGACCTGCCGGCGCAGGTATCCACGTTGGATGTACCAACCTACCAACGGCACGCGCTGATATTGCTGTTCTATATGATGAAAATGATGGTCTACCACGACAGCAACACCAATTACTTATTCAAAACCGTGCAAGTCCAAATACTGAACCGCTGCAAATCGTTAAAATTACTAATCCACTACTTGATACAATGTTATACCCTCTTCTGGACCCATATTCCGTAATCGGATGGTATCCCGGCATCTGTCATGCAATTCAAACCGGCAGTAGAAACTATGTAACCATTCGCGAACACGTCGTTTACCAAATGGCCGTTCGCGATGACCAGGAGTACTTGCAGGATACTGACAAGCTATTCCTGCAATGGTTGGTCGACAAAGCGCTTCGCGTTCAAGAGGACAAGCTGCAGTGGCTATAAGAGAACCAAAATGCTCTTCGTCGCGATACCTTACAAAACATTGGCGACTTCAACAATAATGTGAGCAGAACTGCTACATCAAACGTAGAAACAGTCAATCCGGAAACAAGTGTGCCAATATTACTTCCATCCACCTTCATCGGCAGCCCACGACATTCCATGAATACGCTACAAGATATGTTAGCTATGTCGATGCAGCTTGGTGCACCGACATTCTTCGTAACGGTTACAGCTAACCCTGCTTGGCCTGAAATTGAAGAAAACATAAATCCGGGAAACAGGCGGGATTTAAGACCCGATATTGGCAACCGCGTGTTTCAATGTAAGCAGAAACGATTCAAAGAACTAATAATAAAACAGAATTTCTTCGGCAGTTGCCGTTACTATACCACAAACGGCAAATACCACATTCGCATTGGATAATCGCGGTTGATCCACCGTATAATTCACGGGATCCAGAGTATATTGATCGTATCATTTGCGCCGAAATACCAAACCCAGAAGTGGATCCAGTATTATATGAAATAGTATGCAATAATTACTTACACCTGTGTACGGAAATCTGTTTGCCCGACGGTACCTCAACCTATAAAAAGAATTTCTCGAAGGCCTTTCAACAACGGACCACAGTGCAAGCAAAGGGATATCCTCTATACCATCGACGAGACAACGGCCGGCACGTTATGAAAAGGCGCGTGCACATACAAGTTCATTTGGACAACCGTCACGTCGTACCATACAATCCTTATCTGACAATGATGTTCGGTTGTCATATTAATGTGGAACACCATTCGGGCATTCGCGGCATTAAATATATCTTTAATTATATAAATAAGGGTCACGATGTCGAACACATTGCCGAGATTATTAGATCTGAGACTGGCAATGAAATAAAAAGATACCGTACGGTACGTTACATGGGTTCATCCGAGGCTCATTGGCATCTGATGAAATACAACATGTACGGCCTTTCGCATAACGTAGAGCGGCTTATGGTGCACACGAGGGACGATCGTACGGTATACTTTGCCGATGGTCAAGGAGGTGTCGCGGCCGAGACAGCAGCCAACCGCGATACTCAGTTAACAGCATTCTTCCAACTAAATACAACAAACCCTACAACTAGAAAATATCTATACCATGACCTTCCACAAGGATTTGTTTGGAATAAAAACAAAAAAACCTGGACCGTCAGTATCCGTCATACAAATCGAATTGGACGCGTCTTTCAAGTGCTGCCGAACAATCAAGAGTTAGTTGCCACGCGCCTTTTGCTGCACCACGTCAAGCGCCCGTGCTCCTGGGACGAGCTCTTCACGTATGAAGGAAGAGTGTACGCTTCCGCTACTGAAGCTTGCCACGCCCGCTGCCTGATCAATAGCGGTACTGCATTCGAGGAAACACTACACGAAGCCGCACAATGCCACCATCCACGGGCTTTCCGTATCATTTTTGAACAATTACTTGCTATCACCCGTCCACCAAATGGTTGTACGATGTGGGAACTTCATAAAGATGATCTTACTCACGACCTGACACGTATATACGGCAACAATGACGCTCTCTGTTTCGCACACGGACTTCGTGATATAAGATCAATTGCCGAGGCCAATATGGTAGATTGGAGAAATTTAAACTATCCACAACCGCTGAGCTCCGTTTGTGGCCAATTGGCTTCATTCGATGAATATATTCTACCAAACGAGGATTACCGTGGCCGCCTAAATCAAGGACAAGAACATGCGTACAACACTATCATTCAAACTCTCGAACAATCGTACACAGGTCCTACATGCTTCTTCCTGGATGGCTCAGGTGGGACGGGTAAAACATTTCTCTATAAGGCACTAATACACTATTTTAAAAGTAACGGTCACGTCGTCGTTCCATCCTCTTGCCAGGAGGACGAACATCGCATTTCTTTTTTAAATTCCCTGTTCTACTCCTGGAAGAGTCGAACTGCAGTCTTAGCCGTGCCAGCGACGGAGGCCGACGTTTGATCGACGCGAAACTAATAATAATGGATGAGGCATCAATGTGCGAAATGTGGGCGCTTGTGGCTATGGACCGTATACTGAAAGACCTAACTGGCGTCCATGATCGACCGTTTGGTGGAAAAACAATCTTACTTGGCGACGACTTGAGGCAATGCGCACCAGTTATTCCACATTTTCATGCAGGCTCAAACATCGCCGAATCCGTTAAGAGTAGTAATCTTTGGTCGGAATTTCGCATTCTTCACCTCACGCAGAACCTATGAGTAGAACCCGGAGAAACAGACTTCGCCAAATATCTTCTCTGTATAGGAGATGGTTCCGCCAACATCACCGACACCGATATAACCAGCATCCCTAAAGACATAATATTTCATGGATCGCCGCAAGATCTAATCGACTGGGTATATGAAAGCAACTTGCCGAACCGAACCCCGATAACGCATTACTGTGCCCTCGCAACAATCACTGCGATTATATAAATAATCTAATCCTAGACAGACTTCAAGGAGATGAACGAATTTACTTGTCAGAAGATCAACTTATAGATCCATCCGCCGCAGCAATTGCTGACTACCCACCCGAACTTCTGAACCACGTCGAAGTGGCTGGCTTGCCTCCCCAACAACTTCGCTTCCGTGTTGGTGCTATCGTGATGCTGATACGAAACATGTTTCCTGTAGATGGTTTGGTAAACGGGACACGACTACGTATCACCTCTCTGGGGAATCGTATCTTCAGGGCAAATATAATTACCGGCACCAACATTGGGCAGAACGTAATAATACCGCGAATAAAACTTATACCCAACAACAGTACATTGGGCGTGGATTTCAGTCGTGAGCAATTCCCAGTCAAGGTCGCCTTCGCAATGACCATAAATAAATCACAAGGACAGACACTTAAGCGTGTCGGAATATACCTCAAAGAACCTGTATTCGACCACGGGCAATTATACGTTGCTATGAGCCGTGTAACATCACGCTCAAATCTACGTACTCTAATCGGCCACCAACCCTTCTCAACACATCCGCATCCATCGTACACAAAAAATATTGTGTATAAACAACTACTAATCGATCACTAAATATCAATTTCCGACTTATCACTCTTTCCACAATTTCATATCTTAAACGCAATTTTAAAAAGACAAGCTATCGGCTAATGCCACATTCAATTTATATACCCGATCGCGGGATAACAATCATCCCGAACCCAACTTCTAGTGACGGCAATGGCCGCTAGTTTACTATGATTCGTTTAAAGTAACCAAATTATTATTATCCTTATTCCCAGACTATGGCCAATCGGACCGCCAAGTGTGAGGTACCGTTGGAAAGGGCTCACACTGTAGATATACCGAAAAATACGAAACATCGAAAAAGTAGTGGGGGTAAAAAATTTTTTTCAAAATCTTTATTAACCTTATAGGAGAAACCTTTTTTTTTCTTTCAAAAGATGGCATTATCGACATCATTTAAAACCCTGTTCGCGTTATTTACCGGACACCTCTTTTGAAACAGCTGTAGCCCTTTCAATGTTTACACCCTTATTCCCGCGTTGCCCTTGGGGCTACGAGCGCGTGCGTGGTGTCGTTGAAAAAAGCTCGAAGGGTAGATTAATTTTCGAGAAAAAAACTGTTTGAAAATCGGGGGGGGGGGGATTTTTTTAAAATCTCAATAAAATTTTAAACGGCTAAAACATTTTTTCACGGCGTTCAAAAGAGCGCGAAAAATCATACAAAATTCCCTTTGACCAGAAGCTCCGGCTTCAACTTCAGGTTATACAGGATGATTCATAGAAAGTGGTCCACCGGTATAATCTTCGAAACTTTAGAGAAAAATGTTTCGAACGAAGTTGTAGGGCTTCCATTACTACATCTTTCTACGCCAATTTCAGTTGTACAGGGTGATTCAGAAAAGAGTTTCGACGCAATATCTCCGAAATTATAGGTTGTACAGAAAAATATTTGAAACAAAAATTGAAGGACTTCGGACACAGCGTCCTCCTCTCCATCCAGAATGTTATATAGGGTGATTCAAAAAATTATTTCACTCGAATATCTGCGAAACTGTAGACTATAGAGAAAAATGTTTCTTACAAAAATTGGACACCTTGAGATACTGCATCGCCCACTGTCTCCGCGGAGTCATACAGGGTGATTCAAACAATTAGTTCAGCCCAATATCTACGACATTATACACTTTAGATAAAGATATTTCCTACCAATATTGAAGGGCATCAGACACTGCATTCTTCTGTGCCCCATTGGAATGTATAGGGTGAATCAAAAATGTAGCTCACCACAATATCTACGAAGCTATAGGCATTCGAGAGCAATGCTAAAAAGGTTGAACTCATATTCCTGATTCCACTTTATCCAGTATCGGCCGGGTCCACTAGTAACTAGGACTCTTAAGGGAAAAGGATATTTTAAGTTGAGTAAGTATGGGCATTTAAAACCGGTATTAAGAACAATGATGACGGCAGACAGAATACCATCGCAACGCGAGTGGATCTTGCGTGCTGTAAAAAGAAATTTGAATGCTCCTCAATTGGCCAACGAGAATTTGAGTTAAAAAAAAATTGGTGATATGTTGTACGAGAATTTTTTGAAGTCGTCTATACCTGATGAGAATTTGTCCTTGTTCGACAGTTACAGGGACAATCCCGTTGAGCTGAATGCGAATATTTTAGACGCGTGGTTAGCGAAGCAGCCTCCTGCCGTCAGGCGTAATGCCTACGTTGATTTACCGTTGCATTTGAGACCGTTTAATCAATTTGACTACATGATAAAGAGACTAAGGTGAAACCTCCATTGGAGAGTTCTGCATCACTAAAGTATGCAAGTGTGCAAACAATAGCGTACAATGCAAATCGTTAAACGCCATATTTTGTCCTATTTTCAATATATTGACGGAGAGGTTATTGACAGTTTTGTCAAAGAAAATTTTGGTTTTTACCGGTATGTCTAATGAACAATTTGACAGAGAGTTGAATGCACGATTAAGTTCCTTTCTCGCAAGTATGATTTCTCAGGTTGAGAATGATTTCGCGAAGTACGACAAGGCTGAGCAGAAGAAGTTGCGCCGGCAGAAAATCGACGACTCTTTGTGTGATTTGGGTATGCCGGAGTGGTTACTGGAGATATGGAATAATTCGCACGTTAGATCTCGGTTGAGAGATAAGACCGGTGTATCGTTCAAGACAAGTTTTCAGCGAAAGTCTGGAGACGTCAACACCTTTATTGGTAATACTATAGTTTTATTGTTCGTTTTACTAGCATGTTACGATATTGACGATATTATTTTGATGTTGATAGCAGGGGATGACTCTGTTATTTTCTTCAAAAGCGGAAAATGTTTTGTTAACTATGACCCATCAGCAGGAATGGCTGATTTATTTAATTTAGAGACAGTTAGCTGTTAACACTGTACCAAAGTCTTATCAGTTTGAAGTATGTACAGCCAGTTTCGACACGCAAAGAGGCCTCTCAACACACGAGAGAGCGGTGCATCCGAAAACACGCAATGAAAAAAGGCAAGCGGTCAATACGCTAGTCGATACGGAATGAGTTGATGGGCGCACATTACAAGCAGTTTGGACGCAAGAAGAAATAGTATTTTTAAAACAATTAGATAAAAGATTTAGAGCGTATAAATTTATTAATAAAGAAATTGGAAAAATAGTACAAGGTAAAACAAATAAACAAATTAGCGATAAGCGGAGAGAACTGCGTCTAAAAGGAGAACTTGATCAATTACCGAAGAATAATATTGATAATGATAATGAAAATGATACTGATAATGATAATAATAATGATAATAATGAAGACGTGAATGACATCGATGTAAATAATATAAATGTTGTAGCCATGGTTTATTCGCAAGGATATGGATTGACAGGAAATAAGGATTCTGGAAAATAGGATTTATTGCGATGTTAGGAATCGGTACAGGAAACACATAATAATTTTTTCTTCTTTTCTTTCGCAATAACAACATGACTACTTTAAAGTTTTTTCTATAACTCTAATCAATCAGGCGTCCAGGTGTAACTCTGTTCTCTACCGTTCCAATGGCATCCAGGTATTTTCTCCGAACTCTACATAACGAACGGGCGACCAGGAGTATTCTCCCGTACTCGCCTATAGTTTACTCTGGGCGTCCAGGAGATGCTCGTCCTCTCTCGACCGACAGGCGTCCAGGAATGTTCGCCGAACTCTCCATGTCAGACGAGTGTCTAGGGACAAACTCCCGTACTCTTCCCCTATTCTCAAGGCAGGCGTCCAGGAAGGTTTCGCCGTAATCTTCTGCCGGAGTCTTAAACCTTTTACACTTCTCCAGGCGGGCATCCAGGAATTTTCGCCGAACTCTCCTGCCGGAGTCCCAGGGCTAGTCCAAGAGCGGCCGATGGTCCTTACCTCGTCCTTTCTCTCAGACTGCCAAATAGAGATTTGTCGTTAGGTTCGCGTGACGCCCCTTGTCTCTCGCTCCGCGGTGCAGCCTACAATATATCGCGCCTCGATACAATTCGATTATTCTAGATCTTTCGCTTTTCTTTATTATATTATATTTATATTTCGCTTCGCGACGCTATATTATATTCCGATCTATTCTTTAAGATTACTATTGGATTTTTAATAGGTTCTATGTCTGATTTTAAACGAATAATTTTACTTTATTCGCTCGCGATTTACATAATTCTTTTCTTGTACGCTACAATGTTATTTTAAAAAATTATAATGAAAATGTAATTAGTATAAGTAGTTCGTCTGATAATGACTTCCAAGATGCTTCCTATATTTTAATAACCGAACATAATAATATAAACACTAACACGAATAATCAGAACGAAACATTAAGGTTAAATGAAGAAGAAATAAAATGGTTAGAAGTATTTAAAAACTATATAAATGATTCCTTTTGTTGAGATTTGTCAACGCATGGCTACTTGTATGTACGTAAATTGCGTGAACTCCCGTCTTTTGTTTTTTCCTTCTTCTCTGTTCTCGAACGTAATCTGTGCCTCGTGTTTTTCACTCTTGTATAATAAAGTAATAGTTAAGTGATATAAAGTGAATATTCCACTTTTTAACCCACAATTTCTAACACCTTTAATATTCCTAATGAGACGAACGACATTTATAATGAATGTTCGAGAAAAACGGTTACTGTTTAGATGAGCGCGGTAGGCCCGCTGTCTCTCTCTCGCTCGCTATCCAGTTCGCGCCGGATACTTAGATTCGTGGCAAGGGTGACGCGGGGAGGCGGCGGGGATCGCCGCCAAAGCCCAACTATTTAGCGCCTCGACCGTTACGCATCGATGATTACGATTACGAATTTGTTCGAGCTCGCTTCGACATCTCGTCTTGCTTTGTCCGCGAGAAATTTCTTTGAATCGTTAAAACCGAACGTACTACTTCGGGAGTTTCTTAAGACATTTTTCTTTTATTATTTAATTAATTAGACATAACGGTTTTGTGTGACTTTATTATTCGTGGTTTCAGCGTGTTGACTTTTGTAAATACATTAAAAATAAATTGTGACTTTTTCGTTCCGTCGGAACTCCGGCAACTCTTTGCGTGATTTTTCTGCGGGTCAATCTCTAACCCTTCGACAATTTTCCGAAGAGCGATATTGCCCCAACAATGAATTAAAAAAAATATGGAACATGTTCAAAAATAATACGGAAGCACTGACTAAAGAAATAGACAAATATATAATTGATAACCTAACTCCTTTCTTAGTAAAAAGTGATGAAAAACAATCCGAACCAAGACGAGATACGAATGAAAATAATAATAAATTAATGTTGAGAAATAAAAATGAAAATAAAATGCCTAAAAGAAATCATCTAAAAAGATATCAATATGCAAGATGCCATGATTTATATAAAAATTGCCCAAAAAAGTTAATAGATATAATAATAAGCGGTGATAAATCTTTTATTAATCCGTCTTCATAGCCGCCAACCGCAAATGATGTAAAAAGGTTATACACCAATCTTTGACAGGAAACTAAAGATATAAATTTTCCTTCGACAAGCACTTTTCCTAGCACTGCCCATTTGTTTCTTCCAGCCTATAACTGTTGATGAACTAAAAAGAATACTTAGATACTATTAATACCAGTTTAGCGCATTTACAAAGTAACGATGAAATAGCTATTGATAATCAATTTAACTTATGGCGCAAAAGTCTTACTAGGGAGATAGAAAAATCGATTGATATACCTAAAGAAGTGGCAGAAAGACATAAAAATTTAACAGAAATTTAGTCTTTTAATAAAGACCATCTTATCGATTTAAAACAAAAAATTGATTATTTTGTGTCTAATACATTTACGACTTTTTTATTAACAAACTCTGAAAAAGAAAAAGAAAGTAACGATACGAACAATCATAATAATAAAAACAGTAAGTATAAGACAAATACTAAAATATCAAAACCAACACTAAAAACAGAAATTTAAATAATAACACCGAAACAATAAATAATAATAATAGGAGAAACTCGCGAAATAGATTTAAAAGATACTCTTACGCTAGATACCAGAAAATGTGTAAGGAGTGCTTTAAAAAGTTAACAAATGCCATAACTAATAATGATAATTCGCTTTGGGAAGCTTCAAAGCAATTACCATCCGCAAAACTTATTGAGGAACTTTATAAAAACTTATGGGAAAAACCCGGTCCTCAGTGGCTTCTACATTTAATCAAGACATTCCACCATTAAATTTGAATGATATGTTCCCTCCAATTGATCCTAAGGAAGTAGTTTGTAGAGTTAAAAAGTTTAACGAAAAACTTTAATAAGGAAAAAGTACATTGTCAAAGTGCACGTGTTCGAGTTAACATTATTTTCTTTCGAGTTTTCTAACGGTCCGTCTTTTATGTTCGGATATCTACATATACAGGGTGTCACACAATTAGTGTAAGAGCCGAAAAGGGGAGGTAGGTGACTATTCTGAACAGCTTTTTCCTTTGCCAAAATATTGGTTGAGGCTCCATTTTCGAGTTATTAGCAAAAAACACTGACCAATGAGAGCGCGCGTAGACCGGGCGCGCGACAGCTTCGAATATGACGGCCGATCGTGATCGTGAACAAGCGTACCAATAACGTGTCGGTATAGCGTCGGTATAATAGGAAGCTGTTAGATGAAAGT
>JASVEB010000254.1:0-10467 GCA_036983795.1 Megachile lagopoda | reverse complement strand
AGACACAGAGACAGAGACACAGAAACAGAGACACAGAGACAGAGACACAGAGACAGAGACACAGAGACAGAGACACAGAGACAGAGACACAGAGACAGAGACACAGAGACAGAGACACAGAGACAGAGACACAGAGACAGAGACACAGAGACAGAGACACAGAGACAGAGACACAGAGACAGAGACAAGGAGACACGGACACAGAGACAGAGACACAGAAACAGAGACACAGAGACAGAGACACAGAGACAGAGACACAGAGACAGAGACACAGAGACACAGACACAGAGACAGAGACACAGAGACAGAGACACAGAGACAGAGACACAGAGACAGAGACACAGAGACAGAGACACAGAGACAAAGACACAGAGACAGAGACACTGAGACACAGAGACAGAGACACAGAGACAGAGAC
The DNA here is from genome assembly GCA_036983795.1 of Megachile lagopoda. Classification (NCBI taxonomy): domain Eukaryota; kingdom Metazoa; phylum Arthropoda; class Insecta; order Hymenoptera; family Megachilidae; genus Megachile; species Megachile lagopoda. The sequence continues at coordinate 10,049 of JASVEB010000254.1, read as the reverse complement.
ACAGAGACAGAGACACAGAGACAGAGACACAGAAACAGAGACACAGAGACAGAGACACAGAGACAGAGACACAGAGACAGAGACACAGACAGAGACAGATACAGAGACACAGAGACAGAGACACAGAGACAGAGACACAGAGACAGAGACACAGAGACAGAGACACAGAGACAGAGACACAGAGACAGAGACACAGAAACACAGAGGCAGAGACACAGAGACAGATACACGGAGACAGCGACACAGAGACAGAGACACAGAGACAGAGACACAGAGACAGAAACACAGAGACAGAGACACAGAGACAGAGACACAGAGACAGAGACACAGAGACAGAGACACAGACAGAGACACAGAGACAGAGACAAGACACAGAACAGAGACACAGAGACAGAGACACAGAGACAGAGACACAGAGACAGAGACACAGAGACAGAGACACAGAGACAGAGACACAGAGACAGACACAGAGACAGAGACACAGAGACAGAGACACAAAGACAGAGACACAGAGACAGAGACACAGAGACAGAGACACAGAGACAGAGACACAGAGACAGAGACACAGAGACAGACACAGACACAGAGACAGACACAGAGACAGAGACACAGAAACACAGAGACAGAGACACAGAGACAGAGACACAGAGACAGAGACACAGACAGACACAGAGACAGAGACACAGAGACAGAGACACAGAGACAGAGACAGAGACACAGAGACAGAGACACAGAAACAGAGACACAGAGACAGAGACACAGAGACAGAGACACAGAGACAGAGACACAGAGACAGAGACACAGAGACAGAAACACTGAGACACAGAGACAGAGACACAGAGACAGAGACACAGAGACAGAGACACAGAGACAGAGACACAGAGACAGAGACACAGAGACAGAGACACAGAGACAGAGACACAGAAACACAGAGACAGAGACACAGAGACAGAGACACAGAGACAGAGACACAGAGACAGAGACACAGAGACAGAGACACAGAGACAGAGACACAGAGACAGAGACAGAGACACAGAGACAGAGACACAGACACAGAGACAGAGACACAGAGACAGAGACACAGAGACACAGAGACAGAGACAGAGACACAGAGACAGAGACACAGAGACAGAGACACAGACACAAAGTCGGAGAAACAGAGACAGACACAGAGACAGAGACACAGAGACAGAGACACAGAGACAGAGACACAGAAACAGAGACACAAAGACAGAGACACAGAGACAGAGACACAGAGGCACAGAGACAGAGACACAGAGACAGAGACACAGAGACAGAGACACAGAGACAGAGACACAGACAAGACACAGAGACAAGACACAGAACAGACACAGAGACAGAGACACAGAGACAGAGACACAGAACAAGACACAGACACAGAGACAAGACACAGACGACAGACAGACACAGAATCAGAGACACAGAGACAGAGACAACAAGACAGAGACACAGAGACAGAGACACAGAGACAGAGACACAGAGACAAAGACACAGAGACAGAGACACAGAGACAGAGACACAGACAGATACACAGAGACAGACACAGAGACAGAGACACAGACACAGAGACACAGACAGAGACACAGAGACAGAGACACAGAGACAGAGACACAGAGACAGAGACACAGAGACAGAGACACAGAGACAGAGACACAAAGACAGAGACACAGAGACAGAGACACAGAGACAGAGACAGAGACACAGAGACAGAGACACAGAGACAGAGACACAGAGACAGAGAGACAGAGACACAGAGACACAGAGGCAGAGACACAGACACAGACAGAGACACAGAGACTGAGACACAGAGACAGAGACACAGAGACAGAGACACAGAGACAGAGACACAGCGACAGAGACACAGAGACAGAGACACAGAGACAAAGACACAGAGACAGAGACACAGAGACAGAGAAACACAGACAGAGACACAGAGACAGAGACACAGAGACAGAGACACAGAGACAGAGACACAGAGACAGAGACACAGAGACAGAGACACAGAGACAGAGACACAGAGACAGAGACACAGAGACAGACACACAGAGACAGAGACACAGAGACAGAGACAGAGACACAGAGACAGAGACACAGACACAGAGACAGAGACAGAGACAGAGACACAGAGACAGAGACAGAGACAGAGACAGAGACAGAGACAGAGACAAGACACAGACAGAGACACAGAGACAGAGACACAGCAGACACAGAGACAAGACACAAGACAGAGACACAGAACAGAACACAGAGACAAGACACAGAGACAAGACAGAACACAGAACAAGACACAGAGACAGAGACACAGAGACAGAGACACAGATACAGACACAGAGACAGAGACACAGAAACAGAGACACAGAGACAGAGACACAGAGACAGAGACACAGAAACAGGGACACAGAGACACAAGACAAGACACAGAGACAAGACACAGAGACAAGACACAGAGACACAGACAACACAGAACAGAGACACAGAGACAGAGACACAGACAGAGACACAGAGACAGAGACACAGAGACAGAGACACAGAGACAGAGACACAGAGACAGAGACACAGAGACAGAAACAGAGACACAGAGACAGAGACACAGAGACAGAGACACAGACAGAGACACAGACACAGACACAGAGACAGAGACACAGAGACAGAGACACAGAGACAGAGACACAGAGACAGAGACACAGAGACAGAGACACAGACACAAAGACAGAGACACAGAGACAGAGACACAGAGACAGAGACACAGAGACACAGAGACAGAGACACAGAGACAGAGAGACAGAGACAGAGACACAGACACAGAGAGACAGACACAAAGACAGAGACACAGAGACAGAGACACAGAGACAGAGACACAGAGACAGAGACACAGAGACAGAGACACAGAAACAGAGACACAGAGACAGAGACACAGAGACAGAGACACAGACAGACACAAGACAGAACACAGAACAGAACAGAACACAAGACAGAGACACAGAGACAGAGACACAGAGACAGAGACACAGAGACAGAGACACAGAGGCACCGAGACTGAGACACAGAGACAGAGACACAGAGACAGAGACACAGAGACAGAGACACAGACAGAGACACAGAGACAGAGACACAGAGACAGAGACACAGAGACAGAGACACAGAAACAGAGACACTGAACACAGAGAGACAGAGACACAGAGACAGAGACACAGAGACAGAGACACAGAGACAGAGACACAGAGACAGAGACACAGAGACAGAGACACAAACAGAGACAGAGACACAGAGACAGAGACACAGAGACAGAGACACAGAGACAGAGACACAGAGACAGAGACACAGAAACAGAGACACAGAGACAGAGACACAGAGACAGAGACACAGAGACAGAGACACAGAGACAGAAACACAGAGACAGAGACACAGAGACAGAGACACAGAGACAGAGACACAGACAGAGACACAGAGACAGAGACACAGAGACAGAGACACAGAGACAGAGACACAGAAACACAGAGACAGACACAGAGACAGAGACACAGAGACAGAGACACAGAGACAGAGACACAGAGACAGAGACACAGAGACAGAGACACAGAGACAGAGACACAGAGACAGAGACACAAGAGACAGAGACACAGAGACAGAGACACAGAGACAGAGACACAGAGACAGAGACACAGAGACAGAGACACAGAGACAGAGACACAGAGACAGAGACACAGAGACAGAGACACAGAGACAGAGACACAGAGACAAAGACACAGAGACAGAGACACAGAGACAGAGACACAGAGACAGAGACACAGAAACAGAGACACAGAGACAGAGACACAGAGACAGAGACACAGAGACAGAAACTCAGAGGCAGAGACACAGAGACAGAGACACAGAACAGACAGAGACACAGAGACAGAGACACAGAGACAGAGACACAGAGACAGAGACACAGAGACAGAGACACAGAGACAGAGACACAGAGACAGAGACACAGAGACAGAACAGAGACACAGAGACAGAGACACAGAGACAGAGACACAAAGACAGAGACACAGAGACACAGAGGCAGAGACACAGAGACAGAGACACAGAGACACAAATACACAGACGCAGTGACAGAGACACAGAGGCACAGAGACAAAGACACAGAGACAGAGACACAGAGACAGAGACACAGAGACAGAGACACAGAGACAAAGACACAGAGACAGAGACACAGAGACAGAGACACAGAGACAGAGACACAGAGACACAGAGACAGAGACACAGAGACACAGAGACAGAGACACAGAGACAGAGACACAAGAGACAGAGACACAGAGAAACACAGACAGAGACACAGAGACAGAGACACAGAGACAGAGACACAGAGACAGAGACACAGAGACAGAGACACAGAGACAGAGACACAGAGACAGAGACACAGAGACAGAGACACAGAGACAGAGACACAGAGACAGAGACACAGAGACAGAGACAGAGACAGAGACAGAGACAGAGACACAGACAGAGACACAAAGACAGAGACACAGAGACAGAGACACAGAGACAGAGACACAGAGACAGAGACACAAGACAGACACAGACAGACACAGAGACAGAGACACAGAACAGACAGAGACAGAGAGACAGAGAAGAAGACACAGAGACAGACACAGAGACAGAGACACAGAGACACAGAGACAGAGACACAGAGACAGAGACACAGAGACCTAGACACAGAAGCTGAGACACAGAGACAGAGACACAGAAGAGAGACAGAGACACAGAGACAGAGACACAGAGACAGAGACACAGAGACAGAGACACAAAGACAGAGACAGAGACACAGAGACAGAGACACAGAGACAGAGACACAGAGACAGAGACACAGAGACAGAGACACAGAGACAGAGACACAGAGACAGAGACACAGAGACAGAGACACAGAGACAGACACACAGAGACAGAGACACAGAGGCAGAGACACAGAGACACAGAGACAGAGACAGAGACACAGACAGAGACACAGAGACAGAGACACAGAGACAGAGACAGAGACACAGAGACAGACAGAGACACAGAGACAGAGACACAGAGACAGAGACACAGAGACAGAGACACAGAAACACAGAGACAGAGACACAGAGACAGAGACACAGAGACAGAGACACAGAGACAGAGACACAGAGACAGAGACACAGAGACAGAGACACAGAGACAGAGACACAGAGACAGAGACACAGAGACAGAGACACAGAAACAGAGACACAGAGACAGAGACACAGAAACAGAGACACAGAGACAGAGACACAGAGACAGAGACACAGAGACAGAGACACAGAGACAGAGACACAGAGACAGAGACACAGAGACAGAGACACAGAGACAAAGACACAGAGACAGAGACACAGAGACAGAGACACAGAGACAGAGACACAGAGACAGAGACACAGAGACAGAGACACAGAGACAGAGACACAGAGACAGAGACACAGAAACAGAGACACAGAGACAGAGACACAGAGACAGAGACACAGAGACAGAGACACAGAGACAGAGACACAGAGACACAGAGACAGAGACACAGAGACAGAAACAGAGACATGGAGGCACGTAGACACAGAGACAGAGACACAGAGACAGAGACACAGAGACAAAGACACAGAGACAGAGACACAGAGACAGAGACACAGAGAAAGAGACACAGAGACAGAGACAAACGACACAGAGACAGAGACACAAGACAAACACAGAGACAGACACAGAACAGACAAGACAAGACACAGAGACAGAGACACAGAGACAGAGACACAGAGACAAGGACACAAAGGCAGAGACACAGAGACAGAGACACAGAGACAGAGACACAGAGACAGAGACACAGAGACAGAGACACAGAGACAGAGACACAGAGACAGAGACACAGAGACAGAGACACAGAGACAGAGACACAGAGACAAGACACAGACAGAACACAGAGACAGAGACACAAGACAGAGACACAAGACAGAGACACAGAACAGAGACACAGACAAGACACAGAGACAGAGACACAAGACAAGACACAAGACAAGACACAGAACAAGACACAACAGACACAGAGACAGAGACAGAGACACAAAGACAGAGACACAGAGACAGAGACACAGAGACAGAGACACAGAGACAGAGACACAGAGACAGAGACACAGAGACAGAGACACAGAGACAGAGACACAGAGACAGAGACACAGAGACAGAGACACAGAAACAGAGACACAGAGACAGAGACACAGAGACACAGAGACAGTGACACAGACACAGAGACAGAGACACAGAGACAGAGACACAGAGACAAACACACGTCGGGACGGAGACACAGAGACAGAGACACAGAGACAGAGACACAGAGACAGAGACACAGAGACAGAGACACAGAGACAGAGACACAGAGACACAGAGACAGAGACACAGAGACAAAGACACAGAGACAGAGACACAGAGACAGAGACACAGAGACAAGGACACAAGGACAGAGCCACAGAGACAGAGACACAGAGACAGAGACACAGAGACAGAGACACAGAGACAGAGACACAGAGACAGAGACACAGAGACAGAGACACAGAGACAGAGACACAGAGACAGAGACACAGAGACAGAGACACAGAGACAGAACACAGAGACAAGACACAGAACAGAGACACAGAGACAGAGACACAGAACAGAGACACAGAGACAAGACACAAGACAGAGACACAGAACAGAGACACAAGACAGAACACAGACAGAGACACAGAGACAGAGACACAGAGACAGAGACACAGAGACAGAGACACAGAGACAGAGACACAGAGACAGAGACACAGAGACAGAGACACAGAGACAGAGACACAGAGACACAGACACAGAGACAGAGACACAGAGACAGAGACACAGAGACAGATACACAGAGACAGGGACATAGAGTCAGAGACACAGAGACAGAGACAGACAGACAGAGACACAGAGACAGAGACACAGAACAAGACACAGAGACAAGACACAAACAAGACACAGAGACAGAGACACAGAGACAGAGACACAGAGACAGAGACACAGAGACAAGGACACAAAGACAGAGACACAGAGACAGAGACACAGAGACAGAGACACAGAAACAGAGAGACACAGAGACAAGACACAGAGACAGAACAGACACAAGACAGAACACAGAGACAGAGACACAGAGACAAGACACAGACAGAGACACAGAGACAGAGACACAAGACAGAACACAGACACAGAGACAAGACACAGAACACAGAGACAAGACACAGAGACACAAGACAGAACACAAGACAGAGACAGAGACACAGAACAGAACAAGACACAGAGACACAGAGACAGAGACATAGAGACAGAGACACACAGACAGAGACAGAGACAGAACACAGAGACAGAGACACAGAGACAGAGACACAGAGACAGAGACACAGAGACAGAGACACAGAAACACAGACACAGAGACAGAGACACAGAGACAGAGACACAGAGACAGAGACACAGAGACAGAGACACAGAGACAGAGACACAGAGACAGAGACACAGAGACAGAGACACAGAGACAGAGACACAGAGACAGAGACACAGAGACAGAGACACAGAAACAGAGACACAGAGACAGAGACACAGAGACAGAGACACAATGACAGAGACACAATGACAGAGACACAGATACATAGACACAGAGACAAGACACAGAACAAGACACAGAACAGAGACACAAGACAACAGAGACACAGAACAGACACAGACAAGACACAGAGACAGAACACAGAGACAGAACACAGAGACAGACACAGAACAAGACACAGAGACAAGACAGAGACACAGAACAGAGACACAGAGACAAGACACAAGACAGAACACAGACACAGAGACAAACACAGACAGACACAAGACAAGACACAAGACAGAGACACAGACACAAGGACACAAAGACAGAGACAAGACACAGAACAGAACACAGAACAAGACACAGAGACAAGACACAGAGACAAGACACAGACAGAGACACAGAACAGAGACACAGAACAGAGACACAGAGACAGAGACACAGAGACAGAGACACAGAGACAGAGACACAGAGACAGAGACACAGAACAAGACACAGACAGACACAGACAAGACACAGAGACAAGACACAGAGACAAGACACAGAGACAAGACACAGAACAGAGACACAGAACAGACACAAGACAGAACACAAGACAGAACACAAGACACAGAACAGAACAGAGACAGACACAGAACAAGACACAGAGACAGAGACACAGAGACAGAGACACAGAGACAGAGACACAAGACACAGAGACAAGACACAGAGACAGACACAAACAGAGACACAGAACAGAGACAAGACACAAGACAAGACACAGAACACAGACAGAGACACAAGACAGAACACAGACAAGACACAGAACAAGACACAGAGACAGAGACACAGAACAGAGACACAGAACAGAGACACAGAGACAAGACACAGAACAGAGACACAGAACAGAGACACAAGAGACACAGAGACAGAGACACAGAGACAGGAACACAAGACAGAGACACAGAGACAGAGACACAAAGACAGAGACACAGAGACAGAGACACAGAGACAGAGACACAGAGACAGAGACACAGAGACAGAGACACAGAAACAGAGACACAGAGACAGAGACACAGAGACAGAGACACAGAGACAGAGACACACAGAACAAGACAGAACACAGACACAGAGACAACACAGAACAGAGACACAGAGACAAGACACAGAGACAAACACAGACAGAACACAGAGACAAGACACAGAGACAGAGACACAGAAGACACAGAGTAAAAGACACAGAGACAGAGACACAGAGACAGAGACACAGACAGAGACACAGAGACAGAGACACAGACAGAGACACAGAGACAGAGACACAGAACAAACACAGAACAGAGACAGAGACAAGACAGAACAGACACAGAGACAAGACACAGAGACAGAGACACAGAGACAGAGACACAGAGACAGAGACACAGAGACAGAGACACAGAGACAGAGACACAGAGACAGAGACACAGAGACAGAGACACAGACAAAAAGACACAGAGACAGAGACACAGAGACAGAGACACAGACAAAGAAACACAGAGACAGAGACACAGAGACAGAGACACAGAGACAGAAACACAGAGACAGAGACAGAGACACAGAGACAGAGACACAGAGACAGAGACACAGAAACAGAGACACAGAGGCAGAGACACAGAGACAGATACACGGAGACAGCGACACAGACAGAGACACACAGACAGAGACAGAGACACACAGAGACAGAGACACAGAGACAGAGACACAGAGACAGAGACACAGAGACAGAGACACAGAGACAGAGACACAGAGACAGAGACACAGAGACAGAGGAACAGAGACAGAGACACAGAGACAGAGACACAGAGACAGAGACACAGAGACAGACACACAGAGACAGAGACACAGAGACAGACACAGAGACAGAGACACAGAGACAGAGACACAGAGACAGAGACAAGACACAGAGACACAGAACAGAGACACAAGACAAGACACAGAACAGAGACACAGAACAGACACAGAACAGAACACAGAGACAGAGACACAGAGACAGAGACACAGAGACAGAGACACAGAACAAGCACAAGACAAGAACAGAGACACAGAGACAAGACACAGAACAAGACACAGAACAGAGACACACACAGACACAGAGACACAGACAGAGACAGAGACAGAGACAGAGACAGAGACAGAGACAAGGACAGAGACAAACACAGAGACAGAGACAGAGACAGAGACAGAGACAGAGACAGAGACAGAGACAGAGACAGAGACAGAGACAGAGACAGAGACAAGACACAGAGACAAGACACAGACAAGACACAGAGACAAGACACAGAGACACAAGCAAACACAAGACAGAGACACAGAACACAGAGACAAGACACAGAGACAGAGACACAGAACAGAGACACAAGACAGAGACACAGAACAGAGACACAGAGACAGAGACACAGAGACAGAGACACAA
>JASVEB010000253.1:0-10492 GCA_036983795.1 Megachile lagopoda | reverse complement strand
TGATAATATTGATAATATTGATAATATTCACAATGTTGATGATAGCAACAATGTTGATAATATCGATAAAATTGAAAAAATTGAAAAATTTGAAAAATTGAAAAAATTGATAAAATTGATAATATTGATAATATTGATAATATTCACAATGTAGATGATAGCAACAATGTTGATAATTTCGATAAATTTGAAAAAATTGACAAAATCGATAAAATTGATAATATTGATAATATTGATAATATTCACAATGTAGATGATAGCAACAATGTTGATAATATCGATAAAATTGAATAAAAAATTGAAAAAATTTGAAAAATTCAAAAAATTGAAAAAATCGATAGAATTGATAATATTGATAATAATCAGAATGTTGATGACAGCAACAATGTTGATAATATCGATAAAATTGAAAAAATTCGAAAAATTTGCAAAATTGAAAAAATCGTTAAAATTGGTAATATTGATAATATTGATAATATTCACAATGTAGATGATAGCAACAATGTTGATAATATCGATAAAATTGAATAAAAAATTGAAAAAATTTGAAAAATTCAAAAAATTGAAAAAATCGATAAAATTGATAATATTGATAATATTGATAATATTCACAATGTTGATGATAGCAACAATGTTGATAATATCGATAAAATTGAAAAAAATTGAAAAATTGAAAAAATCGATAAAATTGATAATATTGATAATATTGACAATATTCACAATGTTGATGATAGCAACAATGTTGATAATATCGATAAAATTGAAAAAATTCGAAAAATTTGAAAAATTGAAAAAATTGAAAAAATGGATAATATTGATAATATTCACAATGTAGATGATAGCAACAATGTTGATAATTTCGATAATATTGAAAAAATTGAAAAAATCGATAAAATTGATAATATTGATAATATTGATAATATTGATAATATTCACAATGTAGATGATAGCAACAATGTTGATAATATCGATAAAATTGAAGAAATTTCAAATTTCAAAAAATTGAAAAAATTGATAAAATTGATAATATTGATAATATTGATAATATTGATAATATTCACAATGTAGATGATAGCAACAATGTTGATAATATCGATAAAATTCAAAAAATTGAAAAAATCGATAAAATTGATAATATTGATAATATTGATAATATTCACAATGTTGATGATAGCAACAATGTTGATAATATTGACAAAAATTGAAAAAATTGAGACAACACGAAAAATTTGAAAAATTGAAAAAATCGTTAAAATCGGTATTATTGATAATATTGATAATATTCACAATGTAGATGATAGCAACAATGTTGATAATATCGATAAAATTGAATAAAAAATTGAAAAAATTTGAAAAATTCAAAAAATTAAAAATTTTCAAAAATCGATGAAATTCATAATATTGAAAATATTGATAATATTGATAATATTCAGAATGTTGATGACAGCAACAATGTTGATAATATCGATAAAATTGAAGAAATTTGAAAATTTCAAAAATATGAAAAAATTGATAAAATTGATAATATTGATAATATTGATAATATTGATAATATTCACAATGTAGATGATAGCAACAATGTTGATAATTTCGATAAATTTGAAAAAATTGACAAAATCGATAAAATTGATAATATTGATAATATTGACAATATTCACAATGTTGATGATAGCAACAATGTTGATAATATCGATAAAATTGAAAAAATTCGAAAAATTTGAAAAATTGAAAAAATTGAAAAAATTGAAAAAATTGATAATATTGATAATATTGATAATATTCACAATGTAGATGATAGCAACAATGTTGATAATTTCGATAATATTGAAAAAATTGAAAAAATCGATAAAATTGATAATATTGATAATATTGATACAATTGATAATATTCAGAATGTTGATGACAGCAACAATGTTGATAATATCGATAAAATTGAAAAAATTCGAAAAATTTGAAAAATTGAAAAAATTGATAAAATTGATAATATTGATAATATTGATAATATTCACAATGTAGATGATAGCAACAATGTTGATAATATCGATTAAATTGAATAAATTGAAAAAATTGAAAAAATGGATAATATTGATAATATTGATAATATTGATAATATTGACAATGTAGATGATAGCAACAATGTTGATTATATCGATAAAATTGAAAAAATTTGAAAAATTGAAAAAATCGATAAAATTGATAATATTGATAATATTGATAATATTCACAATGTTGATGATAGCAACAATGTTGATAATATCGATAAAATTGAAAAAATTGAAAAAATTTGAAAAATTGAAAAAATCGACAAAATTGATAATATTGATAATATTGATAATATTCACAATGTAGATGATAGCAACAATGTTGATAATATCGATAAAATTCAAAAAATTCAAAAAATTTCTAAAATCGATAAAATTGATAATATTGATAATATTGATAATATTCACAATGTTGATGATAGCAACAATGTTTATAATATCGATAAAATTGAAAAAATTCGAAAAATTGAAAAATTGAATAAATTGAAAAAATCGATAAAATTGATAATATTGATAATATTGATAATATTCACAATGTTGATGATAGCAACAATGTTGATAATATCGATAAAATTCAAAAAATTGAAAAAATCGATAAAATTGATAATATTGATAATATTGATAATATTCACAATGTTGATGATAGCAACAATGTTGATAATATCGATAAAATTGAAAAAATTGAGACAATTCGAAAAATTTGAAAAATTGAAAAAATCGATAAAATCGATAATATTGATAATATTGATAATATTCACAATGTAGATGATAGCAACAATGTTGATAATATCGATAAAATTGAAAAAATTTGAAACATTCAAGAAATTAAAAATTTTCAAAAATCGATGAAATTCATAATATTGAAAATATTGATAATATTGACAATATTCACAATGTTGATGATAGCAGCAATGTTGATAATATCGATAAAATTGAAAAAATTCGAAAAATTTGAAAAATTGAAAAAATTGAAAAAATTGATAATATTGATAATATTGATAATATTCACAATGTAGATGATAGCAACAATGTTGATAATTTCGATAAATTTGGAACAATTGAAAAAATCGATAAAATTGATAATATTGATAATATTGATAATATTCACAATGTTGATGATAGCAACAATGTTGATAATATCGATAAAATTGAAAAAATTGAAAAAATTGGAAAAATTCAAAAAATTGAAAAAATCGATAAAATTGATAATATTGATAATATTGATAATATTCACAATGTTGATGATAGCAACAATGTTGATAATATCGATAAAATTGAAAAAATTCGAAAAATTTGAAAAAATCGATAAAATTGATAATATTGATAATATTGATAATATTCACAATGTAGATGATAGCAACAACGTTGATAATATCGATAAAATTCAAAAAAATTGAAAAAATTGAAAAAATCGATAAAATTGATAATATTGATAATATTGATAATATTCAGAATGTTGATGACAGCAACAATGTTGATAATATCGATAAAATTGAAAAAATTGAAAAAATTTGAAAATTTCAAAAAATTGAAAAAAACGATAAAATTGATAATATTGATAATATTGATAATATTCACAATGTAGATGATAGCAACAATGTTGATAATATCGATAAAATTGAAAAAATTGAAAAAATCGATAAAATTGATAATATTGATAATATTGATAATATTCACAATGTTGATGATAGCAACAATGTTGATAATATCGATAAAATTCTAAAAATTGAAAAAATCGAAAAAATTGATAATATTGATAATATTGATAATATTCACAATGTTGATGATAGCAACAATGTTGATAATATCGATAAAATTGAAAAAATTGAAAAAATCGATAAAATTGATAATATTGATAATATTGATAATATTCACAATGTTGATGATAGCAACAATGTTGATAATATCGATAAAATTCTAAAAATTGAAAAATTGAATAAAATTGATAATATTGATAATATTGATAATATTCACAATGTAGATGATAGCAACAATGTTGATAATATCGATAAATTGAAAAAATTGAAAAAATCGATAAAATTGATAATATTGATAATATTGATAATATTCACAATGTTGATGATACAACAATGTTGATAATATCGATAAAATTGAGAAAATTGAAAAAATTCAAAAAATTCAAAAAATCGATAAAATTGATAATATTGATAATATTGATAATATTGATAATATTGATAATATTCAGAATGTTGATGACAGCAACAATGTTGATAATATCGATAAAATTGAAAAAATTGAAAAAATTTGAAAACGATAAAATTGATAATATTGATAATATTGATAATATTCACAATGTAGATGATAGCAACAATGTTGATAATATCGATAAAATTGAAAAAATTGAAAAAATTGGAAAAATTCAAAAAATTGATAATATTGATAATATTGATAATATTCACAATGTTGATGATAGCAACAATGTTGATAATATCGATAAAATTGAAAAAATTGAAAAATTTGAAAAATTGAAAAAATTGAAAAAATTGATAAAATTGATAATATTGATAATATTGATAATATTCACAATGTAGATGATAGCAACAATGTTGATAATATCGATAAAATTCAAAAAATTGAAAAAATCGATAAAATTGATAATATTGATAATATTGACAATATTCACAATGTTGATGATAGCAGCAATGTTGATAATATCGATAAAATTGAAAAAATTCGAAAAATTTGAAAAATTGAAAAAATTGAAAAAATTGATAATATTGATAATATTGATAATATTCACAATGTAGATGATATCAACAATGTTGATAATTTCGAAAATATTGCAAAAATTGAAAAAATCGATAAAATCGATAATATTGATAATATTGATAATATTCACAATGTAGATGATAGCAACAATGTTGATAATATCGATAAAATTGAAAAAGTTCAGGAAATTGCTAAATTTTGAAAAATTCAAAAAATTTAAAGAATAGATAAAATTGATAATATTGATAATATTCACAATGTTGATGGTAGCAACAACGTTGATAATATCGATAAAATTCAAAAATTGAAAAAATTTGAAAAATTGAAAAAATCGATAAAATCGATAATATTGATAATATTGATAATATTCACAATGTAGATGATAGCAACAATGTTGATAATATCGATAAAATTGAAAAAATTGAAAAATTTGAAAAATTCAAAAAATTGAAAAAATCGATAAAATTGGTAATATTGATAATATTGATAATATTCACAATGTTGATGATAGCAACAATGTTGATAATATCGATAAAATTGAAAAAATTGAAAAAATTGAAAAAATCGATAAAATTGATAATATTGATAATATTGATAATATTCACAATGTTGATGATAGCAACAATGTTGATAATATCGATAAAATAAATTGAAAAAATTGAAAAAATCGATAAAATTGATAATATTGATAATATTGATAATATTCACAATGTAGATGATAGCAACAATGTTGATAATATCGATAAAATTGAAAAAATTGAAAAAATTTGAAAAATTGAAAAAATTGAAAAAATTGATAAAATTGATAATATTGATAATATTGATAATATTCACAATGTAGATGATAGCAACAATGTTGATAATATCGATAAAATTGAAAAAATCGATAAAATTGATAATATTGATAATATTGATAATATTCACAATGTTGATGATAGCAACAATGTTGATAATATCGATAAAATTGAAAAATTTGAAAAAATTTGAAAAATTGAAAAAATTGAAAAAATTGGAAAAATTGATAATATTGATAATATTGATAATATTCACAATGTAGATGATAGCAACAATGTTGATAATATCGATAAAATTGAAAAATTTGATAAAATTTGAAAAATTCAAAAAATTCAAAAATCGATAAAATTCATAATATTGATAATATTGATAATATTGATAATATTCAGAATGTTGATGACAGCAACAATGTTGATAATATCGATAAAATTGAAAAAATTGAATTAATTTGAAAAATTAAAAAAATTAAAAAGTCGATAAAATTGATAATATTGATAATATTGATAATATTCACAATGTAGATGATAGCAACAATGTTGATAATTTCGATAAATTTGAAAAAATTGATAAAATTGATAATATTGATAATATTGATAATATTCACAATGTTGATGATAGCAACAATGTTGATAATATCGATAAAATTGAAAAAATTCGAAAAATTTGCAAAATTGAAAAAATCTTTAAAATCGATAATATTGATAATATTGATAATATTCACAATGTAGATGATAGCAACAATGTTGATAATATCGATAAATTTGAAAAAATTGACAAAATCGATAAAATTGATAATATTGATAATATTGATAATATTCACAATGTAGATGATAGCAACAACGTTGATAATATCGATAAAATTGAATAAAAAATTGAAAAAATTTGAAAAATTCAAAAAATTGAAAAAATCGATAGAATTGATAATATTGATAATATTCAGAATGTTGATGACAGCAACAATGTTGATAATATCGATAAAATTGAAAAAATTCGAAAAATTTGCAAAATTGAAAAAATCGTTAAAATCGGTAATATTGATAATATTGATAATATTCACAATGTAGATGATAGCAACAATGTTGATAATATCGAAAAATTTGAAAAAATCAAGAAATTGAAAAAATTGGAAAAATTCAAAAAATTGAAAAAATCGATAAAATTGATAATATTGATAATATTGATGATATTCACAATGTTGATGATAGCAACAATGTTGATAATATCGATAAAATTCAAAAAATTGAAAAAATCGATAAAATTGATAATATTGATAATATTGATAATATTCACAATGTTGATGATAGCAACAATGTTGATAATATCGATAAAATTGAAAAAATTTGAAAAATTCAGAAAATTCAAAAATTGAAAAAATCGACAAAATTGATAATATTGATAATATTGATAATATTGACAATGTAGATGATAGCAACAATGTTGATTATATCGATAAAATTGAAAAAATTCGAAAAATTAAAAAAATTTCAAAAGTCGATAAAATTGATAATATTGATAATATTGATAATATTCACAATGTAGATGATAGCAACAATGTTGATAATATCGATAAAATTGAAAAAATGTGAAAAATTGAAAAAATCGATAATATTGATAATATTGATAATATTCACAATGTAGATGATAGCAACAACGTTGATAATATCGATAAAATTCAAAAAAATTGAAAAAATTGATAAAATTGATAATATTGATAATATTGATAGTATTGATAATATTCACAATGTAGATGATAGCAACAATGTTGATAATTTCGATAAAATTGATAATATTGATAATATTGATAATATTCAGAATGTTGATGACAGCAACAATGTTGATAATATCGATAAAATTGAAAAAATTGAAAAAATCGATAAAATTGATAATATTGATAATATTGATAATATTCACAATGTAGATGATAGCAACAATGTTGATAATATCGATAAAATTGAAAAAATTGAAAAAATCGATAAAATTGATAATATTGATAATATTGATAATATTCACAATGTTGATGATAGCAACAATGTTGATAATATCGATAAAATTGAAAAAATTTGAAAATTTCAAAAAATTGAAAAAATTGATAAAATTGATAATATTGATAATATTGATAATATTGATAATATTCACAATGTAGATGATAGCAACAATGTTGATAATTTCGATAAATTTGAAAAAATTGACAAAATCGATAAAATTGATAATATTGATAATATTGACAATATTCACAATGTTGATGATAGCAACAATGTTGATAATATCGATAAAATTGAAAAAATTGAAAAAATTGAAAAAATGGATAATATTGATAATATTGATAATATTGATAATATTCACAATGTAGATGATAGCAACAATGTTGATAATATCGATAAAATTGAAAAAAATTAAAAATTTGAAAAATTCAAAAAATTGAAGAAATCGATGAAATTGATAATATTGATAATATTGATAATATTCACAATGTCGATGATAGAAACAATGTTGATAATATCGATAAAATTGAAAGAATTGAAAAAATTTGAAAAATTGAAAAAATTGAAAAAATCGATAAAATCGGTAATTTTGATAATATTGATAATATTCACAATGTAGATGATAGCAACAATGTTGATAATATCGATAAAATTGAAAAAATTGAAAAAATCGATAAAATCGATAATATTGATAATATTGATAATATTCACAATGTTGATGATAGCAACAATGTTGATAATATCGATAAAATTGAAAAAATTTGAAAAATTTGAAAAATTCAAAAAATTGAGGAAGTCGATAAAATACCTCATATTGATAATATTGATAATATTCACAATGTAGATGATAGCAACAATGTTGATAATATCGATAAAATTGAAAAAATTGAAAAATTTGAAAAATTCAAAAAATTCAAAAAATCGATAAAATTGATAATATTGATAATATTGATAATATGCACAATGTTGATGATAGCAACAATGTTGATAATATCGATAAAATTGAAAATATCAAAAAATTCAAAAAATTGAAAAAATTGAAAAAATTGATAAAATTGATAATATTGATAATATTGATAATATTCACAATGTAGATGATAGCAACAATGTTGATAATTTCGATAAAATTTGATAATATTGATAATATTGATAATATTCACAATGTTGATGATAGCAACAATGTTGATAATATCGATAAAATTGAAAAAATTGGATAAATTTGAAAAATTCAAAAAATTCAAAAAATCGATAAAATTGATAATATTGATAATATTGATAATATTCACAATGTAGATGATAGCAACAATGTTGATAATTTCGATAAAATTGAAAAAATTGAAAAAATCGATAAAATTGATAATATTGATAATATTGATAATATTCACAATGTTGATGATAGCAACAATGTTGATAATATCGATAAAATTCAAAAAATTGAAAAAATCGATAAAATTGATAATATTGATAATATTGATAATATTGATAATATTCACAATGTAGATGATAGCAACAATGTTGATAATTTCGATAAATTTGAAAAAATTGACAAAATCGATAAAATTGATAATATTGATAATATTGATAATATTCACAATGTTGATGATAGCAACAATGTTGATAATATCGATAAAATTGAAAAAATTGAAAAAATTGATAAAATTGATAATATTGATAATATTGATAATATTGATAATATTCACAATGTAGATGATAGCAACAATGTTGATAATTTCGATAAAATTGAAAAAATTGAAAAAATCGATAAAATTGATAATATTGATAATATTGATAATATTCACAATGTAGATGATAGCAACAATGTTGATAATATCGATAAAATTGAAAAAATTGAAAAAATTTGAAAAATTCAAAAAATTGAAAAAATCGATAAAATTGATAATATTGATAATATTGATAATATTCACAATGTTGATGATAGCAACAATGTTGATAATATCGATAAAATTGAAAAAATTGAGACAACACGAAAAATTTGAAAAATTGAAAAAATCGTTAAAATCGGTATTATTGATAATATTGATAATATTCACAATGTAGATGATAGCAACAATGTTGATAATATCGATAAAATTGAATAAAAAATTGAAAAAATTTGAAAAATTCAATAAATTCAAAACGATAAAATTGATAATATTGATAATATTGATAATATTCAGAATGTTGATGACAGCAACAATGTTGATAATATCGATAAAATTGAAAAAATGTGGAAAATTCCAAAAATTGAAAAAATTGATAAAATTGATAATATTGATAATATTGATAATATTGATAATATTCACAATGTAGATGATAGCAACAATGTTGATAATTTCGATAAAATTGAAAAAATTGAAAAAATCGATAAAATTGATAATATTGATAATATTGATAATATTCACAATGTTGATGATAGCAACAATGTTGATAATATCGATAAAATTGAAAAAATTCGAAAAATTTGCAAAATTGAAAAAATCGATAAAATTGATAATATTGATAATATTGATAATATTCACAATGTAGATGATAGCAACAATGTTGATAATTTCGATAATATTGAAAAAATTGAAAAAATCGATAAAATTGATAATATTGATAATATTGATAATATTCAGAATGTTGATGATAGCAACAATGTTGATAATATCGATAAAATTGAAAAAATTTGAAAAATTCAAAAAATTCAAAAATTGAAAAAATCGGTAAAATTGATAATATTGATAATATTGATAATATTCACAATGTAGATGATAGCAACAATGTTGATAATATCGATAAAATTGAAAAAATTGAAAAAATTTGAAAAATTCAAAAAATTTCAAAAATCGATAATATTGATAATATTGATAATATTCACAATGTAGATGATAGCAACAATGTTGATAATATCGATAAAATTGAAAAAAATTGAAAAAATTTGAAAAATTCAAAAAATTAAAA
>JASVEB010000252.1:0-10499 GCA_036983795.1 Megachile lagopoda | reverse complement strand
GATAATATTGATAATATTGATAATATTCAGAATGTTGATGACAGCAACAATGTTGATAATATCGATAAAATTGATAATATTGATAATATTGATAATATTCACAATGTAGATGATAGCAACAATGTTGATAATATCGATAAAATTGAAAAAATTCAAAAAATTCAAAAAATTGAAAAAATCGATAAAATTGATAATATTGATAATATTGATAATATTCACAATGTAGATGATAGCAACAATGTTGATAATATCGATAAAATTGAAAAAATTGAAAAAATCGATAAAATTGATAATATTGATAATATTGATAATATTCACAATGTTGATGATAGCAACAATGTTGATAATATCGATAAAATTGAAAAAATTTGAAAAATTCAAAAATTCAGAAAATCGAAAAAATCGATAAAATTGATAATATTGATAATATTGATAATATTCAGAATGTTGATGACAGCAACAATGTTGATAATATCGATAAGATTGAAAAAATTCAAAAAATTTGAAAAATTCAGACAATCGAAAAAATCGATAAAATTGATAATATTGATAATATTGATATTATTCAGAATGTTCATGTCATCAACAATGTTGATAATATCTATAAAATTGAAAAAATTCAAAAAATTCAAAAAATTCAAAAATTGAAAAAATCGATAAAATTGATAATATTGATAATATTGATAATATTCACAATGTTGATGATAGCAACAATGTTGATAATATCGATAAAATTGAAAAAATTGAAAAAATTCAAAAATTGAAAAAATCGATAAAATTGATAATATTGATAATATTGATAATATTCACAATGTTGATGATAGCAACAATGTTGATAATATCGATAAAATTGAAAAAATTGAAAAAATAGAAAAAATTTGAAAAATTCAAAAAATTGAAAAAATCGATAAAATTGATAATATTGATAATATTGATAATATTCACAATGTTGATGATAGCAACAATGTTGATAATATCGATAAAATTGAAAAAATTGAAAAAATTCAAAAAATTGAAAAAATCGATAAAATTGATAATATTGATAATATTGATAATATTCACAATGTAGATGATAGCAACAATGTTGATAATATCGATAAAATTGAAAAAATTGAAAAAATTGAAAAAATCGATAAAATTGATAATATTGATAATATTGATAATATTCAGAATGTTGATGATAGCAACAATGTTGATAATATCGATAAAATTGAAAAAATTGAAAAAATTGAAAAAATTCAAAAAATTGAAAAAATCGATAAAATTGATAATATTGATAATATTGATAATATTCACAATGTAGATGATAGCAACAATGTTGATAATATCGATAAAATTGAAAAAATTGAAAAAATTGAAAAAATTGAAAAAATCGATAAAATTGATAATATTGATAATATTGATAATATTCACAATGTTGATGATAGCAACAATGTTGATAATATCGATAAAATTGAAAAAATTGAAAAAATCTATAAAATCGATAAAATTGATAATATTGATAATATTGATAATATTCACAATGTTGATAATATCGAAAAAATTGAAAAAATTCAAAAAATTCAAAAAATTGAAAAAATCGATAAAATTGATAATATTGATAATATTGATAATATTCACAATGTTGATGATAGCAACAATGTTGATAATATCGTTAAAATTGAAAAAAT
This sequence comes from Megachile lagopoda, assembly GCA_036983795.1. Taxonomy (NCBI): domain Eukaryota; kingdom Metazoa; phylum Arthropoda; class Insecta; order Hymenoptera; family Megachilidae; genus Megachile; species Megachile lagopoda. The sequence continues at coordinate 8,829 of JASVEB010000252.1, read as the reverse complement.
TGAAAAATTCAAAAAATTGAAGAAATTGAGAATATTAATAATATTGATAATATTCACAATGTAGATGATAGCAACAACGTTGATAATATCGATAAAATTGAGAAAATTGAAAAAATTAAAAAAATTAAAAAAATCGATGAAATTGATAATATTGATAATATTGATAATATTCACAATGTAGATGATAGCAACAATGTTGATAATATCGATAAAATTGAAAAAATTGGAAAAATTCCAAAAATTGAAGAAATCGATAAAATCGATAATATTGATAATATTGATAATATTCACAATGTTGATGATAGCAACAATGTTGATAATATCGACAAAATTGAAAAAATTGAAAAAATTGAAAAAATCGATAAAATTGATAATATTGATAATATTGATAATATTCACAATGTTGATGATAGCAACAATGTTGATAATATCGATAAAATTGAAAAAATTTGAAAAATTCAAAAAATTCAAATAATTCAAAAAATCGATAAAATGATAACATTGATAATATTGATAATATTCAAAATGTTGATAATAGCAACAATGTTGATAATATAGATAAAATTCAAAAAATTGAAAAAATCGATAAAATTGATAATATTGATAATATTGATAATATTCACAATGTTGATGATAGCAACAATGTTGATAATATCGATAATATTGAAAAATTGAAAAAATTGAAAAATTGATAAAAATTGATAAATGAAATTCGAAAAAATTGAAAAAATTGAAAAATCAAAATTGAAAAATGAAAATTGATAATATTGATAATATTGATAATATTCACAATGTAGATGATAGCAACAATGTTGATAATATCCTTAAAATTGAAAAAATTTGAAAAATTCAAAAAATTGAAAAAATTGAAAAAATCGATAAAATTGATAATATTGATAATATTGATAATATTCACAATGTTGATGATAGCAACAATGTTGATAATATCGATAAAATTGAAAAAATTGAAAAATTGAAAAAATTGAAAAAATCGATAAAATTGATAATATTGATAATATTGATAATATTCACAATGTAGATGATAGCAACAATGTTGATTATATCGATAAAATTGAAAAAATTGAAAAATTTGAAAAATTCAAAAAATTGAAAAAATCGATAAAATGATGATAATATTGATAATATTGATAATATTCACAATGTAGATGATAGCAACAATGTTGATAATATCGATAAAATTGAAAAAATTTGAAAAAATCGATAAAATTGATAATATTGATAATATTGATAATATTCACAATGTTGATGATAGCAACAATGTTGATAATATCGATAGTATTGAAAAAATTGAAAAAATCGATAAAATTGATAATATTGATAATATTGATAATATTCACAATGTGTATGATAGCAACAATGTTGATAATATCGAAAAAATTGAAAAAATTGAAAAATTCAAAAAATTGAAAAAATCGATAAAATTGATAATATTGATAATATCGATGACATTCACAATGTTGATGATAGCAACAATGTTGATTATATCGATAATATTGAAAAAATTCAAAAAATTCGGAAATTAAAAAAATTTTAAAAATCGACAGAATTGATAATATTGATAGTATTGATAATATTCACAATGTAGATGAAAGCAACAATGTTGATAATATCGATAAAATTGAAAAAATTGAAAAAATTGAAAAAATTGAAAAAATTGAAAAAATTGATAATATTGATAATATTCACAATGTAGATGATAGCAACAATGTTGATAATATCGATAAAATTGGAAAAATTGAAAAAATTTGTAAAATTCAAAAAATTGAAAAAATCGATAAAATTGATAATATTGATAATATTGATAATATTCACAATGTTGATGATAGCAACAATGTTGATAATATCGATAAAATTGAAAAAATTGAAAAATTTGAAAAATTGAAAAAATTGAAAAAATCGATAAAATTGATAATATTGATAATATTGATAATATTCACAATGTAGATGATAGCAACAATGTTGATAATATCGATAAAATTGAAAAAATTGAAAAATTCAAAAATTGAAAAATGAAAAATCGATAAAATTGATAATATTGATAATATTGATAATATTCACAATGTTGATGATAGCAACAATGTTGATAATATCGATAAAATTGAAAAAATTGAAAAAATTGAAAAAATTGAAAAAATTGAAAAAATTGAAAAAATCGATGAAATTGATAATATTGATAATATTGATAATATTCAGAATGTTGATGACAGCAACAATGTTGATAATATCGATAAAATTGAAAAAATTCGAAAAATTCAAAAAACTGAACAAATCGATAAAATTGATAATATTGATAATATTGATAATATTGATAATATTAACAATGTTGATAATATCGCAAAAATTGAAAAAATTGAAAAAATTCAAGAAATTCAAAATACGATGAAATTGATAATATTGATAATATTGATAATATTCAGAATGTTGATGACAGCAACAATGTTGATAATATCGATAAAATTGAAAAAATTTGAAAAATTCGAGAAACTGAAAAAATCGATAAAATCGATAATATTGATAATATTGATAATATTGATAATATTAACAATGTTGATAATATCGCAAAAATTGAAAAAATTGAAAAAATTCAAGAAATTCAAAATACGATGAAAATGATAATATTGATAATATTGATAATATTCAGAATGTTGATGACAGCAACAATGTTGATAATATCGATAAAATTGAAAAAATTGAAAAAATTTGAAAAATTGAAAAAATTGAAAAAATCGATAAAATCGGTAATATTGATAATATTGATAATATTCACAATGTAGATGATAGCAACAATGTTGATAATATCGATAAAATTGAAAAAATTGAAAAAATTGAAAAAATCGATAAAATCGGTAATATTGATAATACTGATAATATTCACAATGTAGATGATAGCAACAATGTTGATAATATCGATAAAATTTAAAAAATTGGAAAAATTCAAAAAATTGAAAAAATCGATAAAATTGATAATATTGATAATATTGATAATATTCACAATGTTGATGATAGCAACAATGTTGATAATATCGATAAAATTGAAAAAATTGAAAAAATTGAAAAAATTGATAATATTGATAATATTGATAATATTCACAATGTTGATGACAGCAACAATGTTGATAATATCGATAAAATTGAAAAAATTCGAAAAATTTGCAAAATTCAAAAAATTCAAAAAATTGATAATATTGATAATATTGATAATATTGATAATATTCAGAATGTTGATGATAGCAACAATGTTGATAATATCGATAAAAATGAAAAAATTGAAAAAATTGAAAAAATCGATAAAATTGATAATATTGATAATATTGATAATATTCACAATGTTGATGATAGCAACAATGTTGATAATATCGATAAAATTGAAAAAATTGAAAAATTTGAAAAATTCAAAAAATTGAAAAAATCGATAAAATTGATAATATTGATAATATTGATAATATTCACAATGTTGATGATAGCAACAATGTTGATAATATCGATAAAATTGAAAAAATTGATAAATTCAAAAAATTGAAAAAATCGATAAAATCGATAAAATTGATAATATTGATAATATTGATAATATTCACAATGTTGATGATAGCAACAATGTTGATAATATCGATAAAATTGAAAAAATTGAAAAAATGGAAAAAATTGAAAAAATTGAAAAAATCGATAAATAATATTGATAATATTGATAATATTCCCGGTGTAGATGATAGCAACAATGTTGATAATATCGATAAAATTGAAAAATTTGAAAAAATTTGAAAAATTCAAAAAATTGAAAAAATCGATAAAATTGATAATATTGATAATATTGATAATATTCACAATGTAGATGATAGCAGCAATGTTGATAATATCGATAAAATTGAAAAAATTCGAAAAATTTGTAAAAACCGATAAAATTGATAATATTGATAATATTGATAATATTCACAATGTTGATGATAGCAACAATGTTGATAATTTCGATAACATTGAAAAAATTGAAAAAATCGATAAAATTGATAATATTGATAATATTGATAATATTGATAATATTGATAAAATTGATAATATTGATAATATTGATAATATTGATAAAATTGATAATATTGATAATATTGATAATATTCACAATGTAGATGATAGCAACAATGTTGATAATATCGATAAAATTGAAAAAACTTGAAAAATTAAAAAAAATTGAAAAAATCGATAAAATTGATAATATTGATAATATTGATAATATTCACAATGTTGATGATAGCAACAATGTTGATAATATCGATAAAATTGAAAAAATTGAAAAAAATTGAAAAAATCGATAAAATTGATAATATTGATAATATTGATAATATTCACAATGTTGATGATAGCAACAATGTTGATAATATCGATAAAATTGAAAAAATTGAAAAAATTTGAAAAATTCAAAAAATTGAAAAAATCGATAAAATTGATAATATTGATAATATTGATAATATTCACAATGTTGATGACAGCAACAATGTTGATAATATCGATAAAATTGAAAAAATTTGAAAAACTCTAAAAATTGAAAAAATCGATAAAATTGATAATATTGATAATATTGATAATATTCACAATGTAGATGATAGCAACAAGGTTGATAATATCGATAAAATTGAAAAAATTGAAAAAATTGAAAAAATCGATAAAATTGATAATATTGATAATATTGATAATATTCACAATGTTGATGATAGCAACAATGTTGATAATATCGATAAAATTGAAAAAATTGAAAAATTGAAAAATTGAAAAAATTTGAAAAATTCCAAAGATCGATAAAACTGATAATACTGATAATATTCACAATATTCGCAATGTAGATGATAGCAACAATGTTGATAATATCGATAAAATTGAAAAAATTGTAACAATTTGAAAAATTCAAGTATTTCAAAAATCGATAAAATTGATAATATTGATAATATTGATAATATTCACAATGTTGATGATAGCAACAATGTTGATAATATCGATAAAATTGAAAAAATTGAAAAAATTGAAAAAATCGATAAAATTGATAATATTGATAATATTGATAATATTCACAATGTTGATGATAGCAACAATGTTGATAATATCGATAAAATTGAAAAAATTGAAATATTCGGAAAATTCAAAAAATTGAAAAAATCGACGAAATTGATAATATTGATAATATTGATAATATTTACAATGTAGATGATAGCGACAATGTTGATAATATCGATAAAATTGAAAAAATTGAAAAAATTGAAAAAATCAATGAAATTGATAATATTGATAATATTCAGAGTGTTGATGATAGCAACAATGTTCATAATATCGAAAATTTCAAAACATTGAAAAAATCGATAAAATTGATAATATTGATAATATTGATAATATTCACAATGTTAATGATAGCAACAATGTTGATAAATATCGAAAAAATTGAAAAAATTGAAAAAATCGATAAAATTGATAATATTGATAATATTGATAATATTCACAATGTTCATGATAGCAACAATGTTGATAATATCGATAAAGCTGAAAAAATTGAAAAAATTCAAAAAATTGAAAAAATCGATAAAATTGATAATATTGATAATATTGATAATATTCACAATGTTGATGATAGCAACAATGTTGATAATATCGATAAAATTGAAAAAATTGAAAAAATTGAAAAAATCGATAAACTTGATAATATTGATAATATTGATAATATTCACAATGTTGATGATAGCAACAATGTTGATAATATCGATAAAATTGAAAAAATTTGAAAAATTCAAAAAAATTCAAAAATTGAAAAAATCGATAAAATTGATAATATTGATAATATTGATAATATTCACAATGTTGATGATAGCAACAATGTTGATAATATCGATAAAATTGAAAAAATTGAAAAAATTAAAAAAATCGATAAAATTGATAATATTGATAATATTGATAATATTCACAATGTTGATGATAGCAACAATGTTGATAATATCGATAAAGCTCAAAAAATTGAAAAAATCGATAAAATTGATAATATTGATAATATTGATAATATTGATAATATTCACAATGTTGATGATAGCAACAATGTTGATAATATCGATAAAATTCAAAAAATTGAAAAAATCGATAAAATTGATAATATTGATAATATTGATAATATTCACAATGTTGATGATAGCAACAATGTTGATAATATCGATAAAATTGAAAAAATTGAAAAATTCAAAAAATTCAAAAAATTGAAAAATCGATAAAATTGATAATATTGATAATATTGATAATATTCACAATGTTGATGATAGCAACAATGTTGATAATATCGATAAAATTGAAAAAATTGAAAAAATTTGAAAAATTCAAAAAATTGAAAAAATCGATAAAATTGATAATATTGATAATATTGATAATATTCACAATGTTGATGATAGCAACAATGTTGATAATATCGATAAAATTGAAAAATTTGAAAAAATTTGAAAAATTCAAAAAATTGAAAAAATCGATAAAATTGATAATATTGATAATATTGATAATATTCACAATGTTGATGATAGCAACAATGTTGATAATATCGATAAAATTGAAAAAATTGAAAAAATTGAAAAAATCGATAAAATTGATAATATTGATAATATTGATAATATTCACAATGTAGATGATAGCAACAATGTTGATAATATCGATAAAATTGAAAAAATTGAAAAAATTTGAAAAATTCAAAAAATCTATAAAATCGGTAATTTTGATAATATTGATAATATTGATAATATCACAATGTTGATAATATCGAAAAAATTCAAAAAATTGAAAAATCGGTAAAATCGGTAATATTGATAATATTGATAATATGCACAATGTCGATGATAGAAACAATGTTGATAATATCGATAAAATTGAAAGAATTGACAAAATTTGAAAAATTGAAAAATTGAAAAAATCGATAAAATTGATAATATTGATAATATTGACAATATTCACAATGTTGATGATAGCAGCAATGTTGATAATATCGATAAAATTGAAAAAATTCGAAAAATTTGAAAAAATCGATAAAATTGATAATATTGATAATATTGATAATATTCACAATGTTGATGATAGCAACAATGTTGATAATTTCGATAACATTGAAAAAATTGAAAAATTCAAAAAAAAAATCGATAAAATTGATAATATTGATAATATTGATAATATTCACAATGTTGATGATAGCAACAATGTTGATAATATCGATAAAATTCAAAAAATTGAAAAAATCGATAAAATTGATAATATTGATAATATTGATAATATTCACAATATTGATAATATCGAAAAATTGAAAAAATTTGAAAAATTCAAAAAATTGAAAAAATCGATAAAATTGATAATATTGATAATATTGATAATATTCACAATGTTGATGATAGCAACAATGTTGATAATATCGATAAAATTGAAAAAATTCAAAAAATTCAAAAAATTGAAAAAATCGATAAAATTGATAATATTGATAATATTCACAATGTTGATGATAGCAACAATGTTGATAATATCGATAAAATTGAAAAAATTGAAAAAATTGAAAAAATCGATAAAATTGATAATATTGATAATATTGATAATATTCACAATGTTGATGATAGCAACAATGTTGATAATATCGATAAAATTGAAAAAATTGAAAAATCGATAAAATTGATAATATTGATAATATTGATAATATTCACAATGTTGATGATAGCAACAATGTTGATAATATCGATAAAATTGAAAAAATTCGAAAAAATTTTAAAAATTTCAAAAATCGATAAAATTGATAATATTGATAATATTGATAATATTCACAATGTTGATGATAGCAACAATGTTGATAATATCGATAAAATTGAAAAAATTCAAAAAATTCAAAAAATTCAAAAATTGAAAAAATCGATAAAATTGATAATATTGATAATATTGATAATATTCACAATGTTGATGATAGCAACAATGTTGATAATATCGATAAAATTGAAAAAATTGAAAAAATTTGAAAAATTCAAAAAATTGAAGAAATTGATAATATTGATAATATTGATAATATTCACAATGTTGATAATATCGATAAAATTGAAAAAATTTGAAAAATTGAAAAAATTCAAAAAATTGAATAAATCGATAAAATTGATAATATTGATAATATTGATAATATTCACAATGTAGATGATAGCAACAATGTTGATAATATCGATAAAATTGAAAAAATTGAAAAAATTCAAAAAATTGAAAAAATCGATAAAATTGATAATATTGATAATATTGATAATATTCACAATGTTGATGATAGCAACAATGTTGATAATATCGATAAAATTGAAAAAATTCATAAAATTCAAAAAATTGAAAAAATCGATAATATTGATAATATTGATAATATTCACAATGTTGATGATAGCAACAATGTTGATAATATCCATAAAATTGAAGAAATTGAAAAATTCAAAAAATTCAAAAAATCGATAAAATTGATAATATTGATAATATTGATAATATTGATAATATTGATAATATTGATAATATTGATAATATTGATAATATTGATAAAATTGATAATATTGATAATATTGATAATATTCACAATGTTGATGATAGCAACAATGTTGATAATATCGATAAAATTGAAAAAATTTGAAAAATTCAAAAAATTCAAAAAATCGATAAAATTGATAATATTGATAATATTGATAATATTGACAATGTTGATGATAGTAAGAATGTTGATGACATCGCTAAAATTGAAAAAATTGAAAATTCAAAAATTGAAAAAATCGATAAAATTGATAATATTGATAATATTGATAATATTCA